>ML806678.1:6163-28248 GCA_009831015.1 Picea engelmannii
AGCGAGAAGATGAATGAAGCGAAATTGAAATACTCCACTTATGATAAGGATTTTTATGCTATCATCCAGGCATTGAAGAAATGGAGACATTACTTGATCCTGAAAGAGTTTGTCTTGTACAGTGACAATCATGCACTGTAGTTTGTGACTCAACAGGAGAAGTTGAATCAGAAACATGTCAAATGGGTTGAGTATATGCAGAATTTCACTTTTGTGATTAAACATATTTCAGGTACTGCTAACAAAGTTGTTGATGCTTTGATCAGGAAGTGTTTGTTGTTGCAGGAGTTTAGAGTCAAAACACTGGGTTTTGGTGATCTCAGGGACATGTACGCAGATGATCACGATTTTGGAGAGGCGTATGAAGCAGCTGAGAATCCAGTTCTCAGAGATAGGAGCCCTTGGACAGACTATATGATCCAAGAAGGATTATTGTTCAGAGGTAATCAACTGTGTATTCCGAAATGCTCCATGAGGGAGAACTTGTTGAAGGAGAAACATAGTGGAGGATTGGCAGGACATTTTGGTCATGAAAAGATGTTCACAAAGTTGAATGAGTCATATTTTTGGCCGGGAATGCAAGAAGATGTCAATAAATTTGTGGATAGGTGTAGAATTTGCCAGCATTCGAAGGGAAGAAGACAGAATGCAGGGTTTTATCAACCATTTCCCATACCTGAGAGGCCGTGGGACGCAATTAGCATGGATTTCGTATTGGGGTTTCCAAGGACACAAAGAGGTTGTGATTCAATCTTTGTGGTGGTGGATAGATTTTCCAAGATGGCACACTTCATTCCATGTCAGAAGACCAGTGATGCAACTCACATTGCAAACATGTTATTAAAAGAGGTCATTCGACTTCATGGATTGCCGAGAAGCATAGTTTCGGATCGTGATACGAAATTCATCGGGCATTTTTGGAGGACCTTATGGAAGAAGCTGGGAACTAACTCGTTGTTTAGTTCAGCTTATCATCCTCAGATGGATGGACAGACAGAAGTAGTGAACAGAAGTCTGGGAGACTTGATGAGGAGCCTGGTGATGGAACACCACAGCCAGTGGGACAGTATATTACCACAGGCAGAATTCGCGTATAATGACTCGGTGAATAGGAGCACAGGGAAAAGTCCATTTCAGGTTATCTATGGCATGCAGCGGAGAGGAATTTCTGAATTGAGAGATTCAGAACAGACTGCGACTAGGAGCGCTAGTGCAGAATAATTTGCAGAGGCGATGAAAGAACTTCACAGCCAGGTGAAGGAGCGGTTGCAGAATTCATGTCAGGAATATAAACGTAGAACGGATCAGCGCAAGAGACAACTTCAATTTGAAGTTGGTGATCTGGTTCTGGCACATTTGAGAAGAGAAAGGTTCCCGAGAGGAACATATAATAAGTTGAAGATGAAGAAAATTGGGCCATGTAGGGTCTTGAAGAAATTTGGGGCGAATGCATATGAGATTGAATTACCCGATGGGATCAGAATTTCTTTGATATTCAATATCTTAGATTTGTACCCATATAGAGCTGGAGAAGCAGAGACTGGAAGTGAGCAGCCAGTGATCCAGTGGATAAAGCATATGCCAGTTGCAGAGAAGTTGCATATGGAATGCATACTGGACAAGAGAGTGAGCAAGAAGACTAGGCGAAAGCAATACTTTGAGTATCTGGTCAAATGGAAGAATCATCCAGTTGAATATGCCAACTGGGAGACTGAAGCAGAGATACAGAAGCATGGAAATACTTTGCAGGATCTCATGGATAGGAGCCCATGAAATTTTTCAAGCGAGGGAGTAAAACTGATGCAGCACGCGCCCACAAGCACGTCCACTCATAGGATCTTTCCTTTCTCATGGCCCGAAGAACTCTAATGTTCCTCTATTTCCCTATCAGGAAATCTGCACCCACAGAACTCTTCCACGCGATCCCCTCTCTGTACTCAGAGGATCGGACTTCGCGACCTCACGAGGTCAGTGGTCAAGCATTGTACCCTCGAGTCCCTGAGACCCGACGACAGTCAACACTGACCTTTCCTTCTATTTCAGAACTTTCCTTATTGCGATTTCACCACTCACGATATCAAACAACTCACTTTACCGACTTCCAACTCCCGATATGCCGAAACCCCGATGCACTCGTGAGTTGATTGTTCAACGGTACCTTTTTCTCCATCGGCATTTCAGAGTTCGCAAGATCGTGAATCCTAATGCATATGTATCGGGACCTCTCGCTGCGAAACCCCGATAAGGCGTGCCACCTGTCCACGTCGCTGACCCTTGTGGCCCCCACATGATATCTTTAGTCATCAGGATATCGTGTTTCACAATTTCGCGATTCCCGTTGCCAAACCTTCGACTCTTCCCCTCACAAAATCTCGATAGGCGATTCTGCGAGTGATCCAATGGTCCTGGCTGGCTTGGATCAACGGCTCTATCCCTCCTGATCTTTTAACCTCTCAGGAATACCTGCAGTATCTCCCCTGCACCTCCTTGAGATCTAACGACTCACAGGATGTCGTGAATTCTCCTTGGAGAATACTGACCATCCGTTTCTCGTGATGAATTCTGCGAAATGAACCAAGTACTCCTCCACAAATACTTGTCCACATGCGCACGCCTTGCGACGTTTGTTTGAAATATCCACGACGTGAATTCCCTATGATTTTCTTTGATGATTACTCTAAGGTCCTATACCTCCTGAGCTTTTCCCACAGCTTCAAGTTCTTAGAAAGAATCCTCTTTCTCTCACTCCTTGCGGCAACCTTCAAACACTCCAAGTGTTGAATTCCCTTCGACTTTGCACACACCTGCAGCAGCAGTCCTTCAACTCTTGCTCAGATTCACAACCCTGAACTTCACTTGGCCTGTGCACTCCTTGAACGGCTCCTGTGCCCAACTGCACCTTTGAGATGAATGAGAACAAAAGTAACCCTATCTGAACCCTTTGTCAACGCACTCCTTGTGGACACTTCGACTGCACTCCTTGCAGGAATCTCTGGCTCAAATAGAGAAACAATTGAAACTCATTCCTTCTTCCTCTCAGACTTCAATTCAAACATGAAATCATATACACAACATATAAAATCAAATGTATAACAGGAAGTAAACATTCATGAGCATATCATTCAGCATCGATACACAGAGAACAGACACATAACCATGAATTTGAATCAAAATCCTCTATTAATTCAAATATCAGTATATGGGTGTTCTTACACAGCTCTCTGTATGCTCTTGCTCTTCTCTTGCCTTAATTCTCAATAATATACAAATGCACAATGAGGGTGTCTATATCCCATTTCCCCCTTGCGCTCTACAACTGTCTAATCTAGAATTAAATTCTATCTACCTGCATTGACTATTATAAATGTCTTCTACCTACTAAGGACGAGAGTTAAAGGCTCAAGGTCCGATTACAATATACAAGTGCGCTTCATTAAATTTCCACATTAATGTTCACGCATCAAATCCAAGAGAAACTCAAAATTTGTGCTGGCTCGTCCAGCTGTCTCTTACCTTCCGCGTTGGCTCGCTTGATATTGGTGATTCTCCTACATCACATTTGGAAGTGCCATCTTGAATTGCTAAGTTATTTGTAGGGAATGAATTATTTCCAATATATGTTACAGTCACTGACCTTAAAAATTTGGACCAATGTTGTCATATGTTTTACTACATTTCACTTTTCTTTACTGGGGAAGACCTAGAAATGTTTTAGGCATTCTTTATTGGCATACTACCATATTATGGTTTTCACTATCCCCCTTTAGCTTGTTATATTCGGTGTGATTATGTAATAGGATTTAATTATTTGTGTATTCATGTTCTTTATTCTTCTAAACATTGTGTTTTCAACAAATTTTCGCAATCTATTTGAATTAAACTTTCCTTTCTTTCTGTCATCTCATTTTTTATTTTGTCCTTCTGAAAAATATGTTATCTACAACATCATATATGAAAATAATATACATGGTTAAAGTAAATTCATTTAATATAAAATTGGATTTATTGTTGATTGCAACCTCTTTGTAAACATATTTTTTTCTATATTTGTACTTTCTTGCTTTACCAACTCTGAGCCTTTACTGATTTGTGTGAATTATTTCTTATAAAAAAATATTGATTCATATATTTCATTGGAATTAAATATTCTCTATGCAGACATGTAGATTACTAATGTGCTATAAAAAAATTCAACATACATAGAAATTATTTTGCATTGGTTATCTCATTCATTTCATGTGTTAATTTTAAAATTGCAACATAAATACAAAGTTTGATTACTAAATATGGATGAACCATGTTCCCTAGAATGGTGTAATTCTCCTTCAGGGATAGAGACGTGGTTTCCTATATCCATCATAAGTGAATATTATGGGTCCAGTCAATGCCTTCAAGGAGTTTAGTTGATACGTAGAAATGTATTTTTGGTCAAAATATTTTATATGGTGATAAAAAAAGGCATAGTGGCTTTGATGCTAAATTACTAGGATCTGGGTATAGATACACCAAATGTTTGAAAATTTCAGACCTATAATAAAGGAAGGGACACACATACATGTTTCTATGTCAAATGATTAATTTATCATTTTTCTTGGAGATATTAATGGATTCTCCTCAATTGTATTTACCAATAGTTGTATTATTTATCTTTCATATGTTATATGCCCCTCATATTATGTATCATCATGTGGAAATGTTCTTAGACAAGGGCCATGTTGGTTATAATCACCTTGTCAAAAATGTAGTTGCATCGCCATTTGTACAATGGAAAATCAATGGTTAGTACAACCTCCACACAATATGGATCTACGATGGGGATATGTGTCAAAATGTTCCTATATTTTGTTATAATAGTCATATAAGGTTGGAAGAACCTCTAATGATGTGCCAATGAATCCACCAAGTGGAACCTCTTCTCAAAAGGGTAACAAACTCCAACTTAAAGAGGGTTGTTCCATTAAATATGGAGTGGATATCCATAACCATAAGAAAGGTTTCCCTACTAGATTGCAAAAAATAAACCTAGACCTTAATCAATGGGGAAAAGTATGCTTGGCTCTGATTATTTATGTTTTCATATCATTGCAGCATTATTTTTAGATCAACCTATACATGTAAACGTGATTCCATGAGTTTGCAATATTTCATTAACTTCCAAGAAATGAACCTTCCTATTACTAGTATTTCAATGAAAAACATAGGATGGTACAAGTATGAAGAGAACACTCTAGTATCAATGAATGGCATATAGATGGTGAATTTTAAATATGGAAACCCTACTGCTATGTATTGTTTTTTTCTAACCTCAAAACATCTAACTCAGCCATAAAAATTACACCCCAAATAACTATATAAATATGTGATATGATCATAAACTAACTTGAGTCACCCAAAATTTATTAGAGAATGTTCGACCCTGTCCTTTTGCATGGAATAGCTCAATATTTCCCTTTTTCTTGGAACAAGTTCGCCCTATTCATAATGTGAAACAATTAATCCATATCAACCTCCTTTTTTATTTCTAGCATGTGGTTTTAGGGACCCTATTTATAACAATTTGGAGAAGGATTATAATATGGGTGTGCCTTGAAACCCTTTGAAAGCATCGTCAATATCATACTCTGCCTCTAAAATATAATGAATAAAAATGGCCTTTAATTACATGCTTGAACAAAATAGGTCCTTTAAATATTCAATCTTTTGGAACCTTGATAAATGCTACAAACCTCCATATAAATACTATAAGAAACTCTTGAACTTATTAATAAGGTTAAAAATATACATTTTCACTACTATCTAGGAGAAAAATATTGGATCTGACATTAAAACAATGTGAAAAGTATAATAGACATATTGTTAAGATAGGACTAAAAACAGTGTTGACTATTGTAGACTTCCACATCAATATATCAGTCTACAATGCCCTTTGGACCACATGATTATGATTCAATATTGTCACATTATTGATCTAATTGATCTATAGCAGTAATTTTTTTCCTAATCATAGGGTCTGGGCACATACATACATTACCCAAGGGTAAATTTGGACAAAAATTTCACAAGAAACAATATGACTAAGTTAAGAATCATTATGAGTAGTGATATATCTTGGGATATGCTTCTAAACATGTTAGGAAAGATACATACTCATCTTGGATAGCAAGACATTTAGATCGATCCTTTTTAGAGTTCATAGAAACACATAATTAACGATAGCATTAAAAATGTTGGACAAATTCATCAACTAGAGAAGGAGATATATGACTCTCCTTGTTCTTTTCCATGGTGATTAATACTCTAAAGGTGGAATGATTATTCAATTATCCCTTTGTATCTTCATCCTCCTATATTGAGTTATTTGGACAATGGGATGGTGGAAATATTCCATCCATAATCCCTTTTATGTGTGTTCCAAGGATGAGGCTTTGTGTCTATCCATTTGTGTTCATTGTTCAATAGTTTTAGAGAAAACTAGTTCCATATTGTTTCATCCAAACAAAGTCAACAACCTCACTACTATGATCAGAAATGCTACATGAAAATGCACATAAGATACTACCAACAACACTATAAGAGATCCACTTCTAATTATGTGGTATTTGGTTGAGGTAATTAGCATCTTCTTCAAGTTTATATTCTTTAAATTAGTTAACACTAATTTTTGTGAGTTAGATAGACCTTAGTTAACATGACACTTAAGTGGTAAGCCCATTTTTTAATGTTTAATATGAAGTAATTTATTTTTTGGGGACACCTTCTCTCTCTTCTACTATTTAGTTATGAAAATAGAATACCATTGGTATCAAACATATAACACAATCCCGACTCATATTGGCTTACTTAGTGGACTTAGTAATTGCAAAACTTCTAGATGAACATGGCTTACTAAGCTCAACATGATCCCAATTTTTTTTTTAAATTAATGAACTTGTAACATCCCCGGCCACCCATGGTTGGGCCACACTACATGAGGGAACACTTCCGTTCTCTCATTGTGGAACATATTGTGACATACCCATCACCCAACTGAACTATGCCACATAAACTTTATCTAACTGCATGCATTTAAAACATACACACACAACACTCTTGTGGAAGCTTCATATATAAAACGTAACCGACAAATATGTTACGTATTGGTATGAATCCAAATGGTATTAATAGTAAACATAGACATGCAGCATATACAGGAGTACCCAAAAACTTCCAAACGGTTATAACCACACATATGATGAACCCATAAAATAAGCACGTAAATAACAATGCAGCATGTAAATTTATCACACAATTGGTACTTATCTTGGTAAGAATATCACCAAATGCGTGCAAACTGTCCATGAACCTCCCAGCCTTAGACTACACTATTCATCACTCTCAACAGTGAGTCACCCCCGAGTTGGGACTAAACTCCACACAGGTAAAGGAATTCCTAACCAGGCTATAGGCTCATAGAAAATAGGAAAGACTATGTCCTAGGTGCTCATTCAATTGACAGCCTACAGTCCCTCATTCCCCACATGCATGTCCCACCCCAGGAAGTGTGTCCCTTCTCTTCTCAATAGTCCTTCGGATGCCCTACTTCATTTTCGGGCTTCAACAACAGGTCGGACAGGAAGTCTCCAAGCCATGTAGTTGTAGTTTAGCACCTTCAGGAAATCAATTCCCAACAATCCTCTCACCCAGAGAATTGCTCACGGGCCTGACAACCTGCCTCTTCAATATCCCACGGTCCTGATAACCTACTTCTACAGTCCATCTCTCAAGCTAACCAGCTACACAAACAGATATGTTATGGATACAATTATGGTACATTGAAATGAATGTCTGAAGGATAACTGATTGCGTGAGTGAAAAATGGTCATGGAGTCATGGTTGGATGCTTGAAGGAATCATGGGAGAGATGATGGTTTGAATGATGGGGAATTGTGAAAATGAGCTAAGTCCCAACAATATGTATGTATGTTTCCAACTTGACACTTTTCATGTTGGGAGCTACTTTGGCCCACTTGTCCACAACTTTGGAACTTAGGATAAAATAATTATCCATACTTTATGATTTAATAAATATTAATATAATATTCATTTTTGTCTTAATCTCTCTAGCTTAGCCCTTTCCCTTAACTTTTGGCCCCCCCTTTCCCTAACTGGTGGATTTTAGTCCCCCATCTCTTTTATCGTGGTCGGTCTGCACGCAGCGATGTATTTTATATTAATCATGAGACATATACAAAATAGGCGCACTAGCCTTTAACATCTAGGCGCTCTCACCTAATTCCAAAACATAAGCATCCCATCTTATATTAACTGGCTCACCAGCCTATAACACATATCATATACACAAGGCTCACTGACCGCCATACTGCGTGCACTTTAGTTACTACGCGCGGTATCCGGAAATGTGCACACTACATCATTTTACTGCGCAGTACATGTGCGCACTATGCCATGAAAGGTGCATTACAAAATGATGTCAAAACAGCTCACCATATTAAGTATACTTACATTACCATGCTACAATTGGGTTCAGTCGAGGGATATTACAATCCCCTCCCCTTATTTATGCACTATCCTCAGTGCATCATGTACTCATGTACAACAAAATTTTCAAAAATCTTCAAAAAGATGTGAGTATTATGCCTGCATTGCATCCTCATGCTCCCAAGGAGTGTCTTCAGGACTGTACCATGTCCATTAGACCTTTACAAGCCCTATGGATTGATTCTGGAGATGCTTGATTTTCCGGTCCAGAATGCACATTGGATGCACTTGAAAAGCGCCTTCTTGCTCCACCTGAATCACATTCCAATCAATAACATGATTAGCATCATGTATATATTTATGTAGCAATGATACATGGAATACATTATGAACAGACATAGATGCGGGAAATGCAATCATATAAAAAACTGGACCAATCCTCTCTAGGATTTCAAATGGCCCACAATAACTAAATGACAACCTTGAATAGTTTCCCAACTTCGTGGAACTTTTGTTGGCTTTTACTTTCAAAAATACATGGTCTCCCACATTAAATTCCCTCTGAGTTATGCCTTTATCAGCATAAATGTTTTTCCTGTCTTGGGCAGCCTTTAAATTTTGATTTGTTTTTATCATTTGTTCCTCCATTTCCCTGAGCAAATCTGGTCCAACCACTGCTCTGTCTGTTGGGTTATCCCAACTTACTAGAGTGTTGCACTTTCTGCCATAAAGTGCCTCAAATGGACTCATCTTTAGAGATGTTTGTTACCCATTGTTGTAAGGAAACTCTACCAAGTGTAGGTAGTCTTCCCATTTTGATGGTTTATCCATCACATACATCCTCAACATATATTCAATCACTTGATTCACCCTCTTTGTTTGTCCATCTGATTTTGGATGATAGGTTGTACTAAAATTCAAATTTGTTCCAAATCCATTAAATAAACCTTTCCAAAATTTTGAGGTAAATTTTGGATCTCTGTCAGACACAATTTTCTTGGGTATGCCATGTAATCTAGCAATTTCTTTCATATAACCATCAGCAATGTTCGTTGCCTTGTGAGTGAGCTTAACTGGAATAAAATGGGTAGCTTTAGTAAGCTTATCCACCACTACCATGATAGAATCATGTTGCTTGTTTGTTCTGGGTAGTTTGGTGATGAAATCCATCGTTACAACTTCCCATTTCCACTCATGAATGGGTCATGGTTGTAGCAATATAGCTGGGTGTCTATGCTCAGCCTTTACCTTTTGACATTCCAAACATCTGGCAATAAAATATGCCACTTATTTCTTCATACCTGGCCAATAATATTGGTTCTTGACAGTTGCAATAGTTTTCTGATATCCTGGGTGCCCGGCATAAGCTTCCATATGCATTTCTCCCAATATCAAATTTTTAAATTCATTAGAATTTGGTACATAAATTATGCCCATGTACATAAGAATTTCCTCATTATATAGCTTGTATTCTTCAATTTTTTGCTACAAATTACCTTGATGTAATTTTGCCACTAATTCCTTGTATTGCAAATCTGATTTGGCAGCTTCTATAATTTTGTCTTTCAAATCTGATTGGTACATGCTAATGGATGTAGCATGCAATTCATGTATTCTTCTGCTGAGTGCATCAACCACTTTGTTCTCTTTCCCCTTGATATGTTTTATATCAAAGTCATATTCGCTTAGAAATTCTAACCATCTGCTTTGCCTAGCATTTAGATTTGGCTGATCAAATAAATATTTCAGACCATTGTGGTCCGTTCTTAGCTCAAACCTTTTTCCCATGAGGTAGTGTCTCCATTTCCTCAAGGAATGTACTATGGCTGCCAACTCCAAATCATGAGTGGCATAGTTTCTTTCATGCTCCTTCAACTTCCTTGATTCATAACATATAACAAACCCATTTTGAGTGAGGACCCCACCAAGTCCTTCATTACATTCATTTGTGCATACAATGAAGTCTTCATTCAGGTCTGCAATCCTTAGTATTGGAGCACTTGTCAATAGTTGTTTCAAGTGTTGGAAACTCTTTTCACAATCCAGTGTCCACTGAAAATTCACACCCTTTCTTTGCAAGGAAGTGATTGGGCGTGCTATCTTTGAGAATCCTTCAATAAATCTCTTGTAATAGCCTGCAAGACCCATGAATGATCTCACCTATGTCACATTATTTGGCGATGACCATTCTCTAATGGCTTCTATCTTCTCATGATCCACTGCTATCCCATCCTCTGAAATGATATGACCCAAATAATGAATTTGTTTAAGATAAAATGAGAACTTGCTCAATTTGGAATACAACTGATGCTTCCTTAATAATTGCAACACCATCCTCAAATTATGTTCATGCTCTTCCTCTGACTTAGAATATATAAGAATGTCATCCAAAAAGGCAATGACAAACTTGTCTAGATATTCTCGGAAAACACCATTCATTAAGCACATGAAAACAGCTGGTGCATTTGACAACCCAAATGGCACCACTGTGAATTCATAATGACCATACCTTGTTCTGAAGGCGGTCTTACTGACATCTTCCTCTTTAATCCTTACCTGATGGTATCTTGATCTGAGATATATCTTTGAAAATATCGTTGCATCCTTTAATTGATCAAAGAGATCATCAATCCTTGGCAGAGGATACTTGTTCTTAACAGTCACTTTATTCAACTATCTGAAGTCAATGCACAATCTTAATGTTCCATCTTTCTTTTTCACAAACAACACTGGGGCACCCCAAGGTGACACACTTGGGCATATATATGCCTTCTTCAGAAGTTCTTCAAGCTGCATTTGCAACTCCTTCAATTCTGGTGTACTCATTCTGTAAGGATTCTTTGACACTAGAGTTGCTCCAGGCATTAGATTTATAGAGAAATCAATGTCTCTCTTTGGGGGTAGTCCTGGTACCTCCTTGAATACATCTTCAAATTCTTCCAGGACTACATAATCTTCCAAATTTGTCACCTTATCTTTAGGTGTCTCTTCCATGTGAACTGCAAATATTTGACACCCTTTCCTGTAACATTTCTTCAACTGCAATGCTGAAATTTCTCTGATGGTTACTGCTCTAGGAATTCCATGCACTTTCCTTTGGTTCCCTTCCTCATCAAAGAAAGTAAATTCTTTGTTATGACAGTCCAGGAGAGCATGATGTTGGTCCAACCAATCCATCCCAATTAGACATTCATAGGAACCTAAAGTCAAGATGTTCAAATCTGCCTTGGTGTTCAGTCCATTCATGTACATGAGGCATGACTTAACCAACTCATTAAGTTTTCTTTTGGATCCTATAGACAGCTTCACCAACCAAGATTTCCCATGCTTGCCTCTTGGAAATTGAAAAATTTCCACCATCTTAGGGTCTATATAACTATGAATAGCTCCTTAATCAATTAAAATAGCAATGGTTTGGTTGTTGATCATACCTTCCACTTCAGTCATGTGGGACTGATACTTTGTTTGCTTGTTGTCTAGGGATGCATATATCCTTGGCACATTTATGCCCATGTCTTCCATTGTTTCAGCTTATTGTACATTGTGAACAGCCCTTCCTTTTTCACCTCTGTGAGGACAGTGTCTGAACATATGATCTCCTTTACAACCCCAACATTGAATAGGTGGTTTCCTTGGCCTTTGACTCCCTGTTTCAATCGTTCTGGTTTCTTTAGGCGTTTTTTGTCCCTGTGGATTATTTCTGAAGAATGGTGGCTTAGCTCCCTTCCTCCTCTGATCCACCTTGAATTTCTTTTTGTCTTCCCAAGCCTTTTGAAAAGTTGGCCTTGCTTTTTGCTAATCATATATGCATTTAGATCACCTTATGGTCTCTTCCAATGTATTGGGATCATCATATTGTATTTTGTCACTGATGAATGATGGAAATCCATTCAAATACCTTTGAATTTTTGTTGTCTCATCCTTGATGAAAGAGACATACTTCAACAGTTCTAGAAACCTTCTCTCATATTCATTTGTGTCCATACTTCCAAGCTTGAGTTCAAAGAACTCTTTCATTTTCTTGTCATAGTATCTCTTAGTCAAGTATTTCTTCTCAAAATACTTCTTGAATTCCCTCCAAGTAACACCTTTCTCTTTAATGTGTTGCACCTACACAAGTTGATCCCACCACATGGATGCCTTTCCCTTGAGTTGATAGATAGCAATTCTACCTTCTGCATGAGAAGAATAATTATGCAATTGGAAATACTTTCTCATGCCCAGCAACCATGTTTCTGCATCTTCATCCTTCTTGTGCTCACCATCAAATGTAGGAGGTTTGATTTTGTTCATTTCTCCTCATAGTTCATCCACCCCAGACCTCTTATGCCTTCTGACAGGGGATGGACTTGATTTGTTGCCTGCTCTCTTATTGGAATGCCTTGGGGAGTGATGGTGGTGTCTACTAACACTTATTGATTTTATTTTCTCATCCGAAGGCTTGTGAATTCTAGATTTGCTTGAGCCACTCTCCTTATCCAATTTATTTTCTATTATGTTCAAGCCCTCCAATAAATTCATGTTGAAGTCATCCTGATGCTCCTTGGCTCTCATAAGACTTTCATTATCATCCTTATGGATTTGGACATCCTTCTGCAAATTTTTAATGGTCTTTACCATATTCATGTTTTCATTCCTTTCATCTCTATGTCCATTGAAGTTTGTTCCTTCAATGCCCAAATGGACATCCATCCCTCTGCTCTCATCTTGCTAACTGTAATTCCCTTGTGCCTCTTCCATTCCTATGGGCTCTGCACTGATCTTGATCTGATCTAGTTGTTGTTAATTCTGCAAAATGTGCAACCATCAAAACTTATCAAGCTAACTAATTCAACAATTCATGAAAAAATATGAACCCTTTTGGTTCAATATATACATCAGAATTATTTCTTTTGATTTCCTGGTGTTATCACCATGACAATTTTTAGATAAGACCCAAGTCTTGAGAAAATAGACGCACGGCGCCTCCAGATATACATCGATGCAAAATGCGGTTTTCTAAAACCACTTTCGCCAAGTCCCGATGTCACGTGTTTCAATATGTCAAAACCACCACTTGTGGAATGGGCGATGGCTGGTCAGATCACCCCATTTCACTCGTTCAGTACTTCACAGCCATATGATGTCAGGTGAACGTCGCCATGTAACGAACTCAAAAGCTAATCATTTGAAATGGATTAGTCGAGCATGGAAAACCAACATATTTGTACATAAGTTTGACTGTGATTCACAATTGGAACTCTATAACTACCAATTCTCAAGTATGGAGGCATCATCTTATCCATAAACGGAGTAATCTTCAAATTTTCTCGACCTTCTGATCTCTGTAAAAGCATTTCGGTGTCCATGAAATTAAGGTACATGGACAAAGCTACATCCAGTGAGACTGGTTCTTCAGGCAACATGGTAGATTTTCCTACGAGTAAGAAGGAAAATATAATTGTACATCTAATAGTGACTAAATTTCACACAGAACCTGCTACAGACTCAAAAATGGAAGTGAAGTTGAATCCCATTATGAGGGATCTAGTCATCAATGGGGGAGTTGTTAAGAAGAAACGGAGAAAGCGACAGAAGAAAGAAACCATAGTTGAAACGGCTGAAAGTGTTGGAGGGGATCAACCAGTTTGGTTAGATACTTTAAAGGAGCAGATCGCTAAGCTGAAATGAGTCCTTGAATAAAAGTACATTTCAACAATTTTTGGGCAGATGGTAGCAGAGGTAAGGGGCTCTAGAGATATTAGGCTTGTTCTTAAATGGTCTCTTTACAATAGGATAACTATTATTTTAAAACACTCCCTTTTTGTAACTTATTTCTATTAGGGAAAAGGAATCTGCCCTCTATGCAAGAAGGATTTTTTGTAATTTTGGGATTAAAATGATTATATAAATGCAGAAGAGGATTTTGGACTGTTTATTACCAGATTCTAACTGGTGGTGATATTAGTCTTGTTTTCTTTCATAGTATGTGTTTCTTGTAATCTTATATTTCACTTCCATCTGTCTGAATCGGAGGAATATAAAACCCAGAATTCATCTCTGAGATGTTCTCGGCTTAGCAATTTAGGCTATATTTATTTAATCTCAAACCAACTCTGAATTCATTTTAAATAATTCTCTGATGCAGTTGTGTGTTTCTTTTTCCTCTAATACCATACAATTTTTTTGTTAAACTCGGACTCATCGCCTTAATTAGCCTTCCAAATGACTTTGCGCGCACAAAAATTCAACTTGTACACCTATATTTATCGTGCATAGTAACACCACAAGGTAAATCGTGCTTCCACGCACCTATATCCACTATGCATTTCTTCTTTGTCGCGCCAATAACTTGCGCGCACTACTTTTGCATTGCGCGCCAATATCCACTACGCACAGTTTTGGTTCTTGCACCAATACCCGTTGCGCACAGTTTTTGTATCGTGCACTGATATTCCACATGCATTTTTCTCTATGCATTGCACCATGCCAAAGTTCAATATGCCCCCACCGCACACAATAATCTTCACGCACCATTGAATACACTGTCACGAGACAACTTATACTCATACTATATGTGCACCAACCAAACTCCTCTGTGTTTTGCAATACTGCGCACACCACGTGCACATTACTATGTTTGTGCTCACTGCGCAATGCTAAATTTAGCATGCACATCTGCACGCAATATTCTTCCACGCGGATCCACAATTTACCGCATGCACCTACACGCCAACATTTTCCGCGCAGTGCCAAAATTTTCCATGGATGCTCTATGACTTGAAATTTGGTCACTTTGAAATTAATCTTCTGTGAATATTCGCTTCAACTGAACCTTTTCGGCCCATCCAAGCTCAGTGTTGGAACTGAAGCTCTGATACCATATTGTAGCATCCCCGACCACCCATGGTCGGGCCACGCTACACGAGGGAACACTTTCATTCTCTCACTGTGGAACATACTGTGACATACCCAACACCCAACTGAACTATGCCACATAAATTTTATCTAACTGCATGTATTTAAAACATACACACAAAAAATTCTTGCGGAAGCTTCATATATAAAATGTAACTAAAAAATATGTTACATATTGGTATGAATTCACACGGTATTAACAGTAAACATAGACATTCATCATATACAGGAATACCCAAAAACTTCCAAACGGTTATAACCACACATATGATGAACCCATAAAATAAGCACGTAAATAACAATGCATCATGTAAATTTATCACACAATTGGTACTTATCTTGGTAAGAATGTCACCAAATACGTGCAGACCGTCCACGAACCTCCTAGCCTTAGACTACACTGTCCATCACTCTCAACAATGATTCACCCCCGAGCTGGGACTAAACTCCACCCGGGTAAAGGAATTCCTAACCAGGAAATAGGCTCATAGACAACAGGAAAGACTTCGTCTCGGGTGTTCATTCAATTGATAGCCTATAGTCCCCCATTCCCCACATGCTTGTCCCACCCCAAGAAGTGTTCCCCTTCTCTACTCAACAGTCCTTTGGCTGCCCCACTTCCTTTATGGGATTGAGCAGCAGGCCGGACATGAAGTCTTCGAGCCCTATAGTTGTAGTTTAGCACCTTCAGGAAATCAATTCCCAACAATTCTCTCACCCGGAGAATTTCTCACGGGCCTGACAACCCACCCCTTCAATATCCCACGGGCCTGACAACCTGCTTCTTCAGTACATATCTCAAGCTAACTAGCTACACAAACAGATATGCTATGGATACAGTTATGGTACAGTGAAATGAATTTATGAAGGATAATTGACTGCGTGAGTGAAAAATGGTCATGGAGTCACAGTTGAATGCTCAAAGGAATCATGGGAGATATGATGGTATGAATGACGAGGAAGTGTGAAAATGAGCTAAGTCCCAACAATGTTTCCAACTTGACACTTGTCATGTTGGGAGATACTTTGGCCCACTTGTCTGCAACTTTGGAACTTAGGATAAAATAATTATCCATACTTTATGATTTAAGAAATATCAATATAATATTCCTTTTTGTCTTAATCTCTCTAGCTTAGCCCTTTCCCTTAACTTTTGGCCATCCCTTTCCCTATCTGGTGGAGTTTAGTCCCCCATCTCTTTTATCGTGGTCGTTTTGCGTGCAGTGATGTATTTTATATTAATCATGAGACATATACAAAATAGGCACACTGGCCTTTAGCATCTAAGCGCGCTGGCCTAATTCCAAAATATAAGCATCCCAGCTTATATTAATTGGCTCACCAGCCTATAACACATATCATATACACAAGGCTCATTGACCTCCATACTGCATGCACTTTAGTTACTGCACGCGGTATCCGGAAATGTGCACACTTCATCATTTTACTGCGTAGTACATGCGTACACTATGCCATGAAAGGTGCATTACAAAATGATGTCAAAATAGCTCACCAGCTTAAGTATACTTACATTACCACGCTACAATTGGGTTCGGCCAAGGGATATTATAGAACCCTTCATCATAAATTTGACAGAGATTCATTGATTGTACAATTGATAGAACATTAGATTTTTGACCCAAGAACCATCAAAATCACGACAATTTCATCGATACATGGTCAATCTTCCGACGAATCCTAGTTAATCTTATGATGAAAAAAAATTGCATTTGGGATGAATGATGTTCGATGGTACGATGGACTTGTGACAAACATTGGTCATTCGTATAAAAAACCTATGATGACAATGGTTGTGGAAATTTATCAATTGTGATCCACATTCATCGCATGTTAGTTTCTCTTATGACCCACTAGCATGAAAACAGATTGGATTAGGAACAAATGGCATTCGATGGTACGACGAACTGATGACAAACATTGGCAGATCATATGATGAACCTAAGATGAAAATGGCTATGGAAAATGGTCTATTATGATCCAGTTCTTCGTAGGTTAGTCACTCTTACGATGCACTAGTGATGAGAACAAACTAGATTTGGGACGTGTAACATACCTAAACTTCCATAGTAAAAAAAAATTGTTTTCATTTATTAGATTGAAACTATGAGAGGACTTTTTCATTGTTCCTAAGGTTATATATATTTATATATATAGTTACAAAAATTAAAAAGGTAAGGTAAGAGAACTAATACACTATGCTCACTTAATTTTCTCTAAGTAGTAACTCGAAATTACCAAGGGTTGGCTTGCTCATGCTTTTGATAAGTTTTGGTTATTAGTGTTTATGCTAACCCTTGTTATTTATATTCTATAACATATCACGATGCTAGGTAACCCTCAAGTTAGAACCCTGATGACTTGGGTATTAAGTTAGGAAAGGGACATGAGCAACCCTTGTAAGGGTGTTACATTAAAACAAATGACTATACGCAAAAATATTTATCATGTCTTAGGCCAAGGAAAGAGTTGGTGTAGCCTTCAAGTCACTTCCAATCAACTTAAAGGAAAAGGTAATGAAGGGAAAGGCACGTTTACATATGGATTGTCAACCCAGGTTTCTAGCCAATCCAATCACCCCAACTTTTAGGCTTCACATGGCTTACTCTAACGATTCTTGCATTATTCGATGTAGCATACGAGTGATGGGATCAAGGCACACTGTCACTCTTCAAACAAGGAATTTTATCACTATTTCCAAAAATTATTTCTTGTGGCTTGATCATTTGGGGATTCCTCGAAACAATAGAGAAAAGGTTATGAATTATGGTCGTAAGACTACCCCTCATGATCATACTAGAAGTATAACCTTGTTTAATAGTGGTGTCAAGTAGTTGTATGGTTCTTTGAGTTCGATGTTTCCTTTAGATAAGAATTTCCTCCTTATATGGATTTGAATATCTATTTTATCTATATATAATAATATTTATGTAACATCACACTCTTGTGAGCACATGTTATTGACTTATTCTTTGAGGACACTTGCATGCAAGTGATCTGGTTATAGTACATGGTTATCGTTTCTCTTATGTATTTTTATGATGATGTTGATGGATTATGATTTTATGTTATTTGTTATATGCATATTGTTATATGCTATTGACGAGTTTCCCTGAGTGTGAAGAACACTTGACGGATTGTGGATTCTGAGGGAATCAATGGAACTCCTTGGACTCTAGATTGATTTAGTGAATGGATTGTATTGGTTTGAGTATTTTTTTTATGCATATGTGGCCTATGATCGTTTACAGTATGATTTTATATATGGATCATTGACAGTGTTTTGTTGATGGATGCAGGCTGACGAATGCTTTCTAATCTGACTCACATAAGGAGTAAAGGGGCCATGCACATAGACCATATATTGAGGGAGAGGTGTGGCAGCGTCCCTGTCACAGCCTACTAGCACTCTCGTTGTGGCTGGAATTGTAGGTTAACGATTACCTAGTTCGATAGGTCCACGATATTGTGAGGGAAGACTGAGACATTTTCTCACAAATATTTCTAAGGAGCATGCAATAAGGCAAGGTCCTTATTCCTTAGAAGCCCTTAGTCTCTCACAAGGTCACTCGAATGGAGTGTTGAGTCCAGGGGTTGGAAAACTACCAAAACCAATCAAAGGCGAGTGACACCCTTGGAGCATGGAGTACGTCTTGAAGGGCATGTCGCAAAAATAAAACTTGAGTCAATGAACTTGCGTGGCCTAGAAACCCTTGAGCGAATAATTAAACCTTGTGAGATCTTGAACACTCTCGGTTTAATTAATTAATTAAAGAATGAAATTATTAAATTTACATCCCAAATGAAATTCTAAGTCTATTTAAAATTTAAGCCTAAGTCTAAGTTTGTTGAAAATACTTAAACTAAAATACAAATTAAATAAAATAGGAAAGAGGCAAATCAATTCAAGAAATTAAGAAAGATGAAATAAGTCTAAAGAATTACTACAATACATATGTGTGAAGGAAATAACAAGTTGGAATTTAATATAAGAAATGAATAAATCATAAAAGAATGTGTGCGCATAGAAAGGTATCTAGAGTCTAGTTAACACTAGTCTAACTAGAGAAGAATCATATTTTAACTCAACTCAAAGTTAGTAAGGCATCAGTCATTAAATGGGAATAAGGGGAATACAAAGACAACTAGGAGTGATTTAAGGAGCGCTTTTAGGATGGGTGAGGGAAATTAAATTTAATTAAAATAAAATGTGGAATTACTTGTGCAACTGAGGGAGAGGATGACAAGTGTAAGGGTGAAATAATTCTAAATTATTTAATTAAAAAGAGAATTAATTGTGCAAGTGGGGATGTGTCATGGAGAATTTCTATAAAAAAAAATAGCCTAGATGAGAATTGGATCACATTGGTTATGGGTAAAGTTATGTTGCACAATTTTTGACCGGTTTTACTTATGAGAGTTGGGATACCCATCTTGAGCGAGAGTGGTGGCTCTACCTTGCGAGGCGAGTTGGGAGCTAGAGGGTTTCTAGTTGTGTGTGTGTGTGTGGCCCCTTTGCATCTCGGGGGGATAAGGGGAAAGAAGAGTACCCCTAGAATTGGTTGGGAGGTACTGGTGAAGTCTCTGCGATTAGCAAGCGGGAGGATGGAAGGATCGCCAGTTGTCGAAGAACATCTCCAAGCCCAGCTTCGTCAGTGACGGTACTCTCATCTAGATTGTGATTATATATGTAGATTAATATTTGATGTAATATTATTGTATTTCTTCTTTTGGATTGGAAGATTCCTTGATGGTTGACTAATATAGAAGAGGAAGGTTCTAGTATGGATAACCTCTATATTCCAACCTAATAATTGAAAATCTTTAATCGTTGCCACTTGTGGGTTTCCATCGACTGTATGAATCTCTTCAACTTTGTAGGCCGTATATTTTATTTGGATGGCCCACACCCCTAAAATCATGAATGATATTGGTTAAGCAACAACATAGCCTTATTATAATCCCTACACTTCACTAAAGATTATAAAGTGACTTTTTCCTTGGCCCTATGCTCTTCCAGGATGGTTACCGAAACCTTCTACATTAGAAATACGTATTTATTTAATAGGTAAGACACTATACCAATTTTTTAATTTCCCTTTGAGAATGAAATAAAACAGCCTACAAACAAGATCTTCTTGAACATTATTCAGCAAACACAATCTAGATTCATAATTTTTATCATGCTCAAGTGTGATTGTTTTCCCTTCACCATTGAACTTTGGTAAGAGATCAACTTCCTTTATCGGAGGGTCATGTAATGATCTTGGTAGATCCAAGTAGTGTTGTCCTCCTATACCAAAATCTAGAGCATAGCACGAGTTTTTCACGTGTTTAGAAAGGAATGGCTCCACGTGGGTCGACTTGTCTGTGGTGGGGGAATCTTTTTCCTTAAATCAAAGTTACAAGCTATCAAATATATCTTATGCCATTTTTATTTTAATTTTTGTCGATGCAGTCTTCGTTTTCATCTCTTCAATTTGTAGGCCGCCTATTATGGTTGGATGCCATTATTTTTCTATATTTTTTTGTCCGACGCAGTCTCCATTTTTTTTATTTTTTTTGTCTATTTATCATAATTTCTTAGCTAAAGCCTTGAAAAGTCTTATGTTGGTTCATAGTGTGTGTCACTCTGTCATAAAACAAAGTACATTGAGTTTGGGATATCATTTCAGTTGGCCCAATACACATGGGCAATTTGATTCTTTCTCGATTTTAATCCCTTCTCTGTGGTGGTGGTGGTAGATATTTATGTCATTAACGATTCCTTAGACATTAGTGTATTTACTTAAAACAAAAGTGAATTGAATTTAGAATTATGAGCTATGTTATGGAATTTTTAACCAACGGTTATTTCACTTATTATGGTTGGGTATTATTACTTAAAAAGGGAAATATTTATTTAGTGGTTAGGTCCTAACCGTCAACCCTTTTAGAATGATAAAATAACTAAATTACTAAAGTAACAATCAAGGGGTGTGGTGTAAAATTTGTTTAATGTACATGATAAATCATCTCTTTTTGGTAAAAAGTATCCATTGATATTTCCTTGTTCGTTAACATAGATGGTTATCTACGTCAATTAATTGATATGTGTTATGGTAGTTGGACTCTTGATGATGGTTATTTGCGTCAATTAAATTAATACATGTTATTGTAGAATAGAATCTTTATGGATGTTTCATAGATGGCTAATCGCGTTTTTTTTTTAATTGATGTATGTTTGTAATAGAATTTGTCGTGCCATGAATAATTGGTAATTAAGACTGATTGTTGATCTAGTGGGATTTCAACTTGATTTTATTAGTGGGATTTAGACACCTCCTTGTTCCTCATAACACTCACCAACCCTGAGACCTTAAGTGGTCAAAATCAATCGGATGAATCATGGGCTTGAGAATTGCTTATGTGTCTTGGAGGTCCTAACCGTGCATGATAGGTTGGGTGGGTAGTTACTTAATATTTAATGATATGGTTTATCATTATCTATAATTGCTTCAGTTGATTGTGATGTGTGAAACTACATCGCTCTTTATGTTTATGTGTTGATCAGGTGTCGCTATCATTTATGTTAATGTGTTGGATTGTATCATTATTGCTTACGATGATGTGTTGCTTGTAATTCTTTTAATTATGATGTCATGTTGATTATGCGTTGCTATGAATTACGTGTTGATGTTAATTTCCTAATT
>ML806678.1:44802-56316 GCA_009831015.1 Picea engelmannii
AAAACAAAGGAAGTTGGTGCTTCCAATGAATGTAATTCTTCAAGACATATAAGAAAAATCATTCTATGGTTTTCTCCCGATTTGGGTTTCCACGTAAAACACTGGTGTACTGTGTATGTGTATGATTGTTCATTTGTTCATTGATTATTTACTCTGTATTTATTGGATAATAATGCTTCATTGATATAGCACTTGGATTATATGGTTAAAAGAGACTAAATTTCTCTATTACTGATTCACCACCCCCCCCCTCTCAGTAATCCAACAGTTATGCTATAGAATTTTTGACTGGTTTTACTTGTGAGAGTTGGGATACCAAGCTTGAGAAAGAGTGGTGGATCTACCTTGCAAGGCGAGATGAGAGCTAAAAGGTTTATGGTTGTGTGTGTGTGCATGGCCCCTTTGAGGCTCGAGGGGATAAGGGGGAAGAAGAGTACCTCAAGCATTGGTTGGGAGGTACCGGTGAAGTCTCTACGATTAGCAAGTGGGAAGATAGAAGGATCGTCAGTTGTCGAAGAACATCTCCAAGCCTAGCTTCATCGGTGACGGTACTCTCATCGAGATTGTGATTATATATGTAGATTAATATTTGATGTAATATATATTGTATTTATAATTTTGGATTGCAAGCTTCCTTGACCATTGATTAATATAGAAGAGGAAGGCTCTAGTATGGATAACCTCTAGATTCCAACCTAATAATTGAAAATATTTAATCGTTTCCACTGGTGGGTGTCCATCGACTGTATGCATATCTTCAACTTTTTAGGTCGTCTATTTTATTTGGATGGCCCACACCCCTAAAAGAATGAATGGTATTGGTTAAGCAACAACATATCCTTATTATAATCCCTACACTTCACTAAATATTATAAAGTGACTTTTTCCTTGGCCCTATGTTATTCCAGACTAGTTACCAAAACCTTCTACATTAGAAATATGTATTTATTTAATAGGTAAGAAACTATACCAATATTTCAATTTCCCTTCGAGAATGAAATGAAACAGCCTACAAATAAGATATTCTTGAACATTATTCAGCAAACACAATCTAGATTCATAATTTATATCATGCTCAAGTGCAATTGTTTTCCCTTCACCATTGAACTTCGTTAAGAGATCAACTGCCTTTCTGGGAGGGTCATGTAATGATCCTGGAAGATCCAAGAAGTATTCTCCTCCCATACCAGAATCTTGAGTAGAGCCATGAGTTATTCGCACTTCTAGGAAGGAATGGATCCACACGGGTCGACTTATCTGTGGTGGGGGAATTATTTTCCTTAAATCAAGGTTGCAAAATGTCAAATCTATCTTATGTCATTTTTATTTTCATTTTTGTCGACATAGTATCCATTTTCATCTCTTTAATTTGTAGGTCACATGTTATGGTTGGATGCCATTATTTTTCTGTCTGTGGTAGAGGTATTTTTTTTGTTTGATGCAGTCCTTGTTTGAAGAGGATAAATGAATTGATTTTCTAACAAAATACAGTTGATGGGTATTGTCTGACACGGAAACTTCTTTATGTATGCTCAAGTTAGTTATAAGTCTTGGTGGATCCTGTGTGTATAGGCATGGGGGATTTAAATTACATTGATATGCAGTAACGAGAAAGCTAATTAAAGACTTCTAGTTTATTAGTACACACTGAGAATACCCCAGAAGTAGAACCGTCATCCAGCGGTATTTATTCCTAATTACTCAATAAATCTAAATATTGGTGGAAGGATGCAATTCTTATTATTCAACTACAAATATAAGTATTCATCATCATATTGCCTTTGTATCGTTGGTAGCACATAAGAGTAATATCTCTGATAGTTCATTTGTTAGTCCTTATTTTAAGTTTCATTATATTAGAGCATCAAAATAGTTGGATGCACTTAAAGATGTGGTGTACACCATAAATTTTGGCTTACTCATCTTGCCTTCTAAATTTATAGATTAATGAATCCTATGTAGATATTTGTGAATGATATCCTTGTTGGTTCAAATTCTCCTAGGGTCCCTTCAAAACTATTTCTTTGTATGAGGGACAAAGATTTTCTAAAAGCCTACTCTCATAGATAGGTCTTCTTAATCTTACAAGCAGGTTTTTATGTGTTGCTAGTCTAACCTCTCATTAAGTTTTGATAGTCCAACATTAGCTTTTCATTGTTCATGTTGAAATATCTTGATGGGTAAGTCTCATCTTCGTAGTAGGTTGGTCATTCAATGTTACTCAATTTATTCCAAACTCTAGTTTCCTTAGTTGAACTTGAAAGTATGAATTTTATACATAGTTGTATGTTACGAGGAAAATCTCTCTATGGCAGGGGGTAAATGACAACAGACGGAAATGACTGAAGAAATCAACTCTAATCCCAGGTATGTTATATAAAAAAATATGATAACAAGACAAGATAAAGATCCTACCTCGTCCAGACGTTTGATGAAGTCCAATGTTGAGCACTTGACTCAAATTAATACACCTACAACTTGTCCTCAACAACCAAGAAATGCAAGAAGATGGTGACAATATATAAAGTTAGGACATTCAATAGCATAATCCATCAACATTCTAACAAATATTCCCATGGAATAACAATTCAAATATTTTCAAGATATTAATTGGATGAGAAAAGAGTATTTCTATTAAAATGTAATCAACAGAAGTGAGTGAATTACAAACTTCCATGTTGGCACGGTTTGGAAGCGAGAAACTAAGTCCCTTCTAGTTGGGCCTCCACCACTTCAATCCTCCACCAAATTCAAGCTCATATAAGAGAGACAATGATTTTCTCAATCAAGTAGGGAAGAGCTTGGGGGATGAATAATGTGTTCATACTTAAAAGGACAAAGGGATGCAGACTCAATATGAAGTGAATAATTTCGCGAGAGTAAATTTTCTCTCAAAGTTGAATTCTTCTCTTCTTTTCCATGAGTTGGATATGGCCCATTTATATCCTTCGAGTGGAACTGAAGGGTCGATTCGGAACATTTCCAGTATATGGAAGGTCAAGGATCATGGATCACGTGGCGTGACATGGAAACCTGACACTATTTTTATTTTTTGGCACAAAACCCGATGTACATGGGATGTAATGGTGCAACCTACATATACGCATGTTGTATAATAGTTAGGGAGTGTATATGTAGAAAATTATTGTTTTTAGCTATGGGATTTGCAAAAAGGGACTTCAAGTCTGGATAGGGAAATTGAAAAAGGCCTTCTGAGCAAATTTTCATAGGGTGAGGCAAATATTGCTATAACAAATGCCCCCCTAATGTGTGAGGTCAAAGGAGTATCTGCGATGGCCTAAATACATTATAATACCCATAAGTGCAGTAATGGAGACCCAGGTGGAAGAACTAATTTCTCATGAGAATATTACAATCTGTACTGACTTTGCACACATGGCTGCCAATTTGAATTACACTGCAGATCCATGTGAAAACATACCAAACAATTTCTCATGGCCATGAGTATGAAATACAAAGGTGGCTATATGCCAAAGGCTGTCATAGTCACAAACAAGGCCCAGTAAAACCAGTCTCAAAAACAATCTGAAGATATCTGTATACAATGGAGTACAATCTAATCTCCCATGATCATTAAAGTCACATTGCTATTGGTCCAATGAAAGATAGCAACAGCTCAAGAAAGCTGCGACTATGAAATGATGTCTTCAAGTCTTCTACACGATCCGCCAAAGGTGCAGGTATACATTGTGTGAATAAAGGAGTTGAGGTCGAGCACAACGAGACTTTGTTTGATTACCGGTTATTAAGGTATACCATTAACAAACACGAGACAACCTACCGATAATGAAAGTAGGTATCAAGGCACCAAGTACATTCTTACAAGTGTGAATAAAGGTGTCGGGGTCGAACACCTGAAGAATCCATCGATCAGGGAACATTGATGTATTCCCAACTGTCGATGGTGGGAGAACCTGCCATTAATGACTGCAAGTCTTTAGGTACTCATAGGACTCTAGGTCTCGTTTCCATAATTTATGGGCTGAAGTCGATGGAAGTAGACCTATTGAAAGGAGAGCATTGAGGCATATCTCATCATTCAGCACAATGTATAAAGTAGTAGCTTGATGATTTGGAGGAAATCGAATGAAGAACACAAGGGAAACCCCAATGTGTTCTCAAGACACTGCACGAATCCCAATGTGTGAATAGATTTATTTCCGTCGAACACAAGGGAAACCCCCCAATCAGCGACTAATGATGAAATTTCAACTGTTGGGTTCAAGGTTACCTACCAATGATGAAAGTAGGACCAGGGTGCACAATAGGACTATAGATTCATGTAACTCTAAGACACATTGAGGGTATGGCCGACATGCAAAGTCAAGAGTTATGAGGAATGGCCAACACATATTGATAGACATCCTTTGAACAAGAGAATGAGACATATGGAAGACTCTGGTAACATAGACTCAATCATGAAACTTTGAGATGTAGGAGGAATCAATCAAACTCTCCATAGGGAATGGAAGAGTAACCATTCGGGGGAGTGAACTCTTTGTAACGAGCTCAACTTCCTAAGGTCATGCTAAACCCCAAAATTTTGATGACATGTGGACTCAAAAGTTGTTTTCTCTGTTCAAAGGAGACATGACTGCTACCAATATAAGATAATATTCTTTTCCCGCTCGTCTTTTTTTGTTTTTTCATAGTCAAATGAATGTTATCGTATAGAGGAGGAAACGACTGTCGCAAGTAAGCAACTAGTTCCAATGATGGAACATACCTATGATCAATGCAAGGAGGTGCATGCGAGATATGGACACTTGGGGGAATGTTTCATCTTGGGTACAGGGTGTCAAGCTGTAAAGGATATAAACAAGGCTCTTCTTAGTTGATGATGTAAACTCCTGAGGCGAAAGGCTTATAACACAAAAGCAAGAACTAACAATAGGCTCAATACTGCAAGCAAGAGAATGAGATGCAATTACAACTTAATGCCAAAAAATGTCATTTTTTTGTAATCTTAGTCTACTTGGTTTGAAAAAAGGATAACCTTACACCAAATAGACGTCCTTTCAAATCCAATTTATGAGTGTGAAAGAGACAAGTTCACTCTGCAATCTTTTTGTTTTTTGAGAGAGTTGGAAAAGAGCTTAAACCAGACTCGTTGGGAGTCCTCTAGGTATAGGTTAGCATGCTTATGAGTAAAAAATGAGATTCAAACATCAATTCATGCATTAGCTACAAGGGACTCCCAAACCTACGAACAAAAATCTCTACATGGGCACCGAATGGAGCAGGGGATATAACTAGGGTACCCATGTTTGGTAAGTCTCTACAATGAAACTTCCAGTTGCAGATAGAAGGTTTTGTGTCGCTATTAAATAGGTTTGTACCTAAGGCATATGAGTTACAGTCATAGGATGATGCAAGTGTGCATAATGGATTGGTGACCTATCTTATATGTTGGATAATGAAGATACATGTCCAAAGTTATGAACGGGCGACATGGCGCTAAAAACCGCAAGAATATCTGGATAAAACCAACTCCATCCACTGTCGTATTAGTCCATTAGGTCAAAATATTACGCAAAACTATGTAAAGTGGGTAAAAAATTTCTATAAATAGTAAAAAAAACAATCTTACTATACCATTTGTATTTTTTACCCAAATAGTGCATTTTGGACTAAATTGCCCCCGAATTTCAACTGTTGATTGCAGGAGCTACGAGTGATGGAATCAACAACCGTCCAGACCAGGTAATTCATCTTGCTCCTATCTTTATTTCTAGTGGATTAAAATTTGCAATTAGGCTTCCTTTTTTTAGTATTTTAGGGCGCAATTTAGAAACTAAGGTATACGCAAGCTATAGATCATCAGGTCATGTATACACATACCTATACGCGAATGTTTTCAAAACAACCAGCATATAAGCATCCCTATACATGAATGTGTAAACTGTAGCTCGCGTACATGTTCGTGGACAAGTTTTTTAATATTTTGCTAACTCAAAAATGGTTTGAATATTGCACGATGGTGCTAGAGTGGAGAGAAAGAGAGAATGAATAGGTGGATGTTGCGATGGAGAGAGATCCAGGGGCCCAAATGGCCTTAAAAATATGTGGGCTATACAAGTTTTGGGCTATACAAGTTTTGGGCTCTCAAAGGTATGAGGGCTCAAGTGATACTGCTTCAACTACTTGTGAACTACTGGTATCTGGATACTGAGACCTTCAACCTTGATGGACAAACATTGAGTATTGAAGTTGAGGATATCTACTTCTTTACAGGATTTTCGCGTCGGGGTGAGGTGGTCAAACTCAAATCCCATGGAGTTGGGAGTGGCATGAACATAGAGGATTACATAGCCACTCATTGCATTGTAGGGATCGAGAAGGTAGGGATCCAACTCACAATATGAGCGATCAACAGTCTGAGTCTCAATATTGTTTCCCTGGTGTTGACCTGGATCACAGGGTCGACCTCTTTGCACCAGGAATTGAGGCCAATTATGCTCTATTTAGTGGAGTTCTTGCAACCCACGGTTTAGGACTGGTGCACCTCACTTCTGGCCAACGTGAAGAGCCAGCTGACATACTAAAAACTAGGCAGAAAGAGGAACTTCAGGTTCGCGTCTATCCTTTGTAGGTTTTTCTTCGAGTGGGTTCCAGGCTTGGGCCTTAGAGTTGATATTTTTCTGCATGGACCTCGTGATCTATCCATAGCATGGTGGATCGAGGTGATGAGGCGGTAGGGGGGTGGTAGAGTGCCAACACCCTACAACGATGATTTTTTTCTTCTGGTGGAGTCGACAGGTGATGGCTCTAGAGGACTACCCTTATGTATGGATTGACTTCAGAGGATATTTGGACATGTTGTTACCACCAAGTTTTGCCTACTGAGACATAGGTATGCCAAAGTTTTTTGAATATTTCATTTTTTTCGTATTTTTGTATGAGAAAACAAAAAACAATTTGGATGATGTCAAGTACTAACTGAACATGTGTGTGTTGCAGATGTGGGTCCATGACGGTCAGATGGAATTCCAGAACATCGGGGGAGGCATCGAGGGGATGATCCAGTGGGAGGGGACACTGATAGAGTGCATCAAAATATGTAGAGTAACATGTCTCGTTTGACACAGATGATTCCCATGGTTCAGGTAGAGGATATGTCGGAGGTGATGCAGTGGCAGGTGGTAGGTGTGCCCCGTGCTTGGGTAAAACTCTTTCAACGTATCAAAAACTCCATAATATGCTATCATGACACTCATCTAGTTCCACAGGCGTAGATGTTGTGATTACTATATGATCGGTCGTATATGTATTTTGAGGGTGTGAGCCCCATTTTTGTAGTATAACATCATATTTTTTTGAGAGATGAAATATATAAAAACATTTATCTTGAAATTTACTTATATTACAATGTGTACATTGATGAAAGTGTTTTAATAATAGTTGAACGACAATGAAATCTAGCTTTTCAACATGAGAATACTTGAGTTCAAGATCGACTAAATTTTGACTAAAATAGTAAATGACATGCTCACAGAGCTCGTCATCTTCCTAAACCATTACCATACCAATCATTTCATCAGAAACGGTGACAGAAAGCAAGTAATCTCTACCATAGTCTGGAGACTTCAGTAGAGGTGTCGATACCAAGGATTTCTTCAAAGCATCGAAGGATTCCTAGGATCTCTCATCTCAGGTAAAAGGAGTGTCCTTATTTAAGAGATGCATGAAACCCTTAGTAATATTAGCATAGTTCACTATAAACCATAGTAAAAAGTTATATTTCCCCTATAAACCTCGAAGTTGACAAATAGTACGTGGGGGAGGCAATCGAGGTATTGCCTCCACCTTTAATGGATCTACCATGATCCGAGTCTTAGAGACTAAAAATCCTAGAAGTTGACTTGACCTAACACAAAAGATGCATTTATGAGGGTTCAAATGGATGCGATAATGGTGACATCTTTTAAAAACTAGCCGAAGGTGTTTAGGGTGATCCACTCTCTTATGGGAGTGACCAACGAGATCGTCGAGATAGGATTCGACTATATGCTTGATGTTGAAACTGGATCTAAAATTTTTATCCCTAAGACTAACCTTTAAAAAAGGCAGAAAATTAAATTGTCTTTAAATTTTGACGTGCGTTCTTTAAGAATCATGATAAAATTAAAACCTAAAGGAGTTAAGACTAACTTTAAAAAAAAAAACAATCGGGATTCGGGGTTTACTGAGAACATATGTTTTAATACATATCTAATCGCGAAATCCCGATCCCTGATTTCCCGAAAGAATGGAAGTTAGTTTTTAATCCTGATTAATTAATTTACTAATACGATAGTTAAGGCCTAAAACCTAATCTTATTGTGATTTCACAATTTCAAGAATCGGGGTTCATCGATAACATACTTCTTGTCAACATGATCCCCGAAATCCCGAAACGCGAAGTCTCAACTCATAATCTATGTTTAGACTTAATTAACTCTGTTTTGGAAGCATGATTAATGACAATCAAACTTCTTAGGTTTGTTCGTTTTCCGGTTTCCGTTGAATGAAATCTTCTGAATTTTGAATTCAAAAGTGCCAAAATATGTCCATATTAATAAACAGATAACTGATAAATGTTGCGACACTAATGTGTATCTCAGAAATATTTTTTGCATTAAATGTAATTAATTACAGGTCAGTTGCATCAGTGTTTTCGTCATAAAAAGAGTTTAAGGCGAATTAAAAGTCTATGTTCCAAAACCTATGCTTGTTCTGTCTTTCAAAGATAATTCGCATTTGGCCAAGCTCATATGCTTCTTTTCTGTGACAAGTTTTCCATCTAACATAAAGCTATGGCGCCAAAGAAAGCACCAAAGAAGAGTGAAGATACAGAGGAGATGCATAACCCAGAAGGAGATCTCATATCCGACACTATGTCACACGCCATTGAATCAATTAAATCCTGGAGAGAAATCTATGAACTCCTGGATTACGAAATCAAAAATTCTCCTGCCGATTCCGAGAATCACCTTCAGGATATAGAAGAATCAAAGCTTCATAAGATCGCAGCATGCCCTCGGCTCATGGCATACAATGACATGATCAATTGGGCCTTAAAGAAGGTTGATATCCCAACAAGAAGCATTTTAAACGATCAAGCGGTCGTTGTCGGCTCATTCAGGCTAGAGCATATACAAGTAATGTACAAACTCTCACCAAATCCTAAGTACATTTATAATGCCGAATTTACAGCTGAGTTTCAAAGGAAAGAATGTACTGAGGTGGACCAAACATATCCTGATTTTATTAAAGGATGGTGGATATGTCCATCAAAATTTAGGGCCAATACCCATGGAATTTATGCCACAACATCTTTGAACGAGTACATGGTCTATGTAGTCATTATGCTGTGTAGACTCTTCGGGAAAAAGAATCCCTGCCATTTCCCTGCAGAATGGGTGCCCCTTTTAGAAGAAGCATCATAAGGATACACTTTTAACTGGAGCAAGATTTTGTCTGATAACCTAGCCCAAGAGGTTTCAAATTACAGAGTTGCAAGATCTAAAGGTCGGCCAGTGGCCTTTTACATGTCACCGTACATCATGGACGCAATCTTCTTTGTGACTCCATTTCCCCTGATGAATTGGAGTTGGAACATAACCTGCCCCGAACTCATTCACGAGTATCACTCTGTTCTATGGGAAGAAAATGCTAAGAATGTGTTTTACGAAATTTGTCATTTCATAGTAATTCCAATGCATAAAATGTTTTATGGCTGTGAACCCCCTCACATTTCTAAGACAGTCTCATAAAACCTCAAAGCAATAGCCGACTGGTCCATTGATGAAAACTTCTCTTACATCAGGTTTTATGGGTGCTCAATCCCCCCTCATGCGCTTCCAAAAATTCTCCCAGACAGACTGGTATTGAGAGAGGTAGCAGACCAAATAGTGAAAGGCGACATCGGAATAGAGCTAAAGGCGGCTCAAAAGAAATCCTAGCCAATCTTCCCTGTCTATATTGGGAAATTTTCATTACTAAACTTGGGCCATTCCAAGGTGGAAGCAGAAGCACTCGAATAAATATAACTGGTGAATATGGAGCACAAAAAGCATGACCCTTATCAAGTAGTGAACAAAGATTTGATGCACTGCAATATGAAAGCTTATGAACATGAAAAGTTTGTTTATGATGATATATTCAAAGAGGTTAAAGCCTATGAGGAGGTATTGACCAGGGTGCGGGCCTTATCACCTGACTTATAGACTGGTTTCATGTCCTTCCAAAGTCACAAGCGAAGTTGTTTGCCAAAGATTTTGCAGGGTGAATCCACGACCCCCCCTCCAGAGCAGGAAGGGCCTCCCCCAGGTTTTGAAACAGAGTTACAAGATACAATAGCTGCAAAGGGAAATATGAAGGAGATTGAAATTCCTTCACAAGAAACAGAAGTTCTTCAGACAGAGAAATCAGAGTCAAGGAAAGATAAGGATTTGGAAACATCCCCAAAAATCCCTGAGGATTTTCCCAAAAAAGTAGGAGGAACGGCATCAACAAAGCTTGGAAGTCATATTACTTCTTTGACCCCTTTGCAGACTACCTGTGGTAACCCCCAAATGAAATTCCTATACGTTAATGATATCAAACCTATTTCTAGGGATGAGATTCCTTCCTCTGATTACTTTTTCAGTAAAAAGAGAAAGGTTATCTTGAAATAGGAAATGCATCTAAGAGGATACATGATGATAAAAAAGAACAAAATCATCGTAGATGGACAAAAACTTTAAGAGGGGGAATTCGCTACAGAAATAGCAGGCACAATGGGAGCCTTAGCATCGGAAAATTTATACTCTGTGGGTAATTTGAGAACTATGTTGCAGCAAAAAGATCAAACGATAGCTCAGCTACAAAGTCAATTAAAGGAGACTAAAAGAAGTATCATTAGGGAGATAAACACGGGTCTAGAATGAGCCAGATTCAATGACATTCAAGAGATTCAAAAACTGAAACCAAGCTTAGATGAAGCAAACCTGAAGATACAGGTCAGTCAAGCATAGGTCCTACAGCAAGAAGAAATTAATAAACAATTACAGAACAAGATGAGTTCAATCCAAAATCAAGTGGTAGAGAAGGAAACTTTCCAAACCCTGGCCTTGGAAATACATGCAAAAATAGAAAAAGAGCAACAGGGATTAATCTCTAAGCTAGAAATTATTCAGACTTACTTTCAGGAGACAAGAAAATCCTTCGGCAGTATCCTCTTAAAAGAGAGGGAAGAAAAAGTATCCAGAACCACTTTTCAAAAGGTAGTGACTCTTTCAACAAAAGAGGAGGTCGGAGAGACTCAAAAGCTATCTATTTCAGAGCATATTAAAGGTGATATAATACTCAAGGTATGGGAGGCAAACTTTTCAGAAAACAAGAGAATAATCAGAGAGGCTAATGATGACTGTCAAGGAATTTTTGACCTTTTAGAGAAAGCTTCATTGAACATTGGAAGAAACTATTGTCCAGGGTTGTTAGGAGAAATTAACATTGGTAAACATCAGTTAA
>ML806679.1:25665-39866 GCA_009831015.1 Picea engelmannii
TAATGAATATACCTATAGTTGTTTGTTTGATTTGCATACCCAAAAAATATTTCATTTCTCCTAAATCAGAGATCTGAAATTCAGATTTCATTGTCTCTTTGAACTCCTTGACAAGTGAGGGAGAGGTGCTCATAAAAATTAAGTCATCTAGATATAAGAAAACAATGATGAAATCTGATCCACAACCATTTTGTACAAGGTACTTTCAAAAGGACGTTTATCAAAGCCATGATTGAAGATAGTTATCAATTCTAGAGTACCAAGCTCTAGGGCCTTGTTTAAGACCATAAAGAGAATTTTTAATCCTATAAACCTTATCTTCTTTACCTTTAACAATGAAACCTTGAGGTTGTTCAACATAAACTTCTTCCTTCAAATATCCATTTAAGAAAGCTAATTTGACATCCATCTGATAAATTGTCAACTTTAAATGAGATGCAATGGAAAGAAAAGTTCTTACTATTTCAAGACTTGCTACAAGGGAAAACGTTTCCTCATATTCAATGCCTTCTTGTTGCACATATCCTTTTGCAACTAAATGTGTCTTATACATTGAAATACTTCCATTCATATTAAATTTGAGCTTGTAAATCCACTTTACACCAATAGTGGATTTCCCATGAGGAAGATCAACAAGCTCCCATGTATCATTTTTTTTTCCGATCTGTGACATCACATATTCCATGGCTTGCACCCATGGTTCATCAATGGAATCTTCTTTAAAATTAAAATTTTCAACATGGGCAGGAAAAAAAAGAGAAAAATTATCACCAACATACCTAGATGTCTCATATATCTCTTTCAAACTTCTTGTTTTCCTAGGAGGACTAGATGGAGGTGTTGTTTGAGTATTAACTTGAGATCCGGTTGACAGAGAAGATGGAGATGAATTTTATGGAGAGATCCTTGAAGGTGAGCCTGCATTTCTTACAATAAAGGGCTGTAAAGATTGATCATTTTTATCAAAAATCAAATTTTCAATATGTGGGGTAATATCTTTATCTTCTCCTTCATTCTTCATATAAAATCCCCCTTCATGAAATATCACATCTCTAGTAACATAAAGTTTATTAGTAAGTGGATAAAAACACCTATAAGCCTTTCTTTCTTCTGAATATCCAATGAAAATACATTTCACTGATTTTCCATCTAATTTATGTCTTTGTTGTGTAGGAATGTGAACAAAGCCTCCAAACCCAAAAATTTTCAGATGAGAAATAGTTGGTTTTCTACAAAACCAAGCTTCATAAGGAGTAGAATTTTTTACCATCTTTGTAGGACTTTTGTTGAGGATATATGCAGCTATATGGACTGCATGTGCCCAATACATGTTTGACAAAGTCTGTTATTTTAAGATACATCTAACCATCTCTTCAATTGTTCTTTTTTTTCTTTCTTCTACTCCATTTTGTTGAGGAGTATATGCAGTAGTTAACTCCTTCTTGATGCCATGTAAATTGTAAAAATATTTGAATTCATCAGAGGTGAATTCTCCACCTCGATCAGTTCTCAAGACTTTCAAATAGTATCATGATGACTTCTCAACAAGTGATTTAAATTTATGAAAGAAACTAAAATCTTGAGACATCTCACTTAATAAATAGACCCAAGACATCCTTGAAAAATCATCTACAAAGAGAAGAAAATACATATTCTTTCCAAGAGATAAGGCCTTCATGGGGCCACAAATATCTACATGTACTAAGGCCAAAGGTTCACTTGCTCTAAAATGATGTTGGGGAAAGTTGTCTCTATGTTGAGTTCCTATTGCAAAACCTTCACATATATTATTATCTCGTTCTATGAATGAAGAAAAACCTTTTACAAAATTCTTCTTTTGCATGAAAGAAAGAGATCCAAAATTAAGCTGCCCAAACCTTTTGTTTCATAACCAACACTCATCAACTAAGGCCTTCAAGAAAGATACTTTTGGTTCGATACATAACAAAAACATCTTATTATCTGTCATAGGAACTTTGGAAACAAGTCATGTGTTGTTAAAAATCTTACAAAACTTTCCTTCAAAAACAGTCTTGTAGTTTTTAGAATTTAGTTGCCCTATGCTAATCAAGTTATGCTTTAAACTTGGAACAAACAAAGTATCATGTAGATACATAATACTTCCATTTTTTACTTTTATGGCAAGGGTACCTTTTCCCCTTACGTCTAGCTCATTATCATTGCCAAAGTTTACTTTTCCCTTCACACTCTCATCCAACTTCACAAAAAGGTTTTTGTTTCCTGTTATATGATTTGAGTAGCCACTATATAAATACCATACTAAATCATCTTTGGCATCAAAACTGTTACATGTGAGAAACAAAGTTTGAGAGTTTTCAACTTCATCTTTACTAAAATTTTCTTGAGAGGTGTCTCTTTTCTTCTTAAAAAAATAGCTTTCAAGGTGACCATCTTTATTAAAATAGTTGCAATGAAAGTTACCTCTCCCAAGGATGTTGCTTCTTCCTCTACCACAACCTCCTCTTCCTTGGGATCTTCCACGACCTCTACCTCCTCTATTTGATGATGAATAAAAAGTAGAAGTATCATTCATGGTAGTAGAAGATTGTTTCTTCTTGTCATCAACCTTGAACTTTCTTTGGAAATCTTGATCTAGAGGTTCCTCATTCTTTTTCAACCTATCTTCATGTACTTTAAGGATTCCAAATAGATCATCAAGAGTTAGTTGTGATAAATCCCTTGACTCCTCTATAGCAATAGTGATTGGATCAATTTTTTTAGGAATACTTCTCAAAACTTTTTCAAAACTCCTTTTATCTTCAAGAGATTCACCATGAGAATGAATAGCATTCACAATATTTTGAGCTACAGTAATAAAAGATTCAACTCTTTCATTTTCTTTCATAGAAAGAGATTCAAAATCTCTTCTCAACATTTGGAGCTTAACAAGTTTTACCTTTACATATCCCTTGTATTCCTTCTCCAAGGTTTCCCAAGCATCATGGGACCTACTACATTCTGCAATCTTAGGAAAAACTGTGATGTCAATTCCAGTTTGAAGGATGAACAAAGATTTGGCATCCTTTTTCTTATTCTCCTTCAACTCTGCCTTTTGATCAATAGAGAGACCATTGTAGGCAGCCCGATCAGCCGGTTCTAGTCATCCTATAGAAACAATAACCCATAAATATTGTGATATGAGCAATGTTATCATCTTCAAACACCAGTACTCATAGATTTCCCCACCAAAAAGAGGAATCTAGTACTGTACAGTGTTAGAATTATGGGCCATTTCTCCTTAAAAAAACATTGTAATCAACCAAAGCTCTGATACCAAAAGAAACATCTAAAAAAAGGAATTAATTGCTCACAAAAGAGTCACACCCAGAAAATGCATATCCAAATAAACTAGTAAACAAAAAATGATAGTATTGACAAAAATTTGACCACCAACAATAGAACGGCATGTGCAAATAGTAAAATTGCTATGTTTTTGAAAACTATTGTCTTGTTCTTTATTTCTAAAAATAAAAGAGACACAGAGTACCTCTGTTACAAACTGTAAATAAACAAAGGGAAACAGAGCATCCTTCGATCCAAAAGGTGCCAAAGAAAGGCCTATACAAAAATACACATAGAGGATTTCTCAAACAAAACATCCATTCAAAAATTGTGTTTGTAGAAAATAACCTATCATTTAAATAACAAATTGAAAACCCAACGCAGCGGATAAGGAAGGAAAAAATGTGGCAGCAGTTGATCAACAAGTGGTAGATTTAGTTTCACAGCTGGAAATAGTGAGGTTAATGCATTCCTAAAATTAGCATCACATTTTTCACCTTCAACACTGAATTGTAGGGCAATTTGATGAGAGAATCTATTAAAGACATTGGTCACGAAGAAACATTAAGTGGAAAAACTTTTGAAATAATAGACAACCATATAGTATGTAAAGGAAAACATCTAAGGTTCTTACCATGAAGCCTTTGAGATTAATGACATTATCCTTCTTTGTGCGGTGGTTGAGGTCAAATATAACATATGCAAGTTGTTGGAAAAAATTTCCTAATACATACAATCACAATACAAGAACTAGACCTAGACCTAGGTCATGGTATATGTCTAGGTCATGGTCTATGTCATGGTCATGGTTTAGGTCTAGGTCTATTGCGAACATGTCCTTGAATGGCTTGAGGAGGTGAGTTTCAACTCGTGATAAAACTCAAACTAGGACTTGGATGGATGAATTGTCAGATGCATTGGATCCGGTGCACTGGGTTTTACCTAGTAGTCCCCCTATGTTGTAATTTCGTTTCTTGGACAACCATTTGTTGGAGGATCTCTAGAACTAAGGTTTTTCTCAATGAGTCATAGTGTAATTTTTGAACAAGAGGTTGATTTTCAAGAATATTGTGTTGGGAAATTATGGGTAGCTTGGTTACATGGGCCTTGGAAAAATAGACGTGCAAAAGATTACAAAACTTTGTTATGCTGCTCGGTTTGGATTTTATGCCCCTAGACCAAATTACTAACATGTCCTTGAATGGCTTGAGGAGGCGAGTTGTAACTCACAATAAAAATCAAGCCGAGAATCGAATGGATGAACTATTAGTTGCATTAGATATGAGGCATCGGGTTTTAGCTAGTTGGTGTAGATTTTAACCTTGTACAATATTTTACTGCAAACATATTTTCCACAAAGGAACAAAAAATATACAATGGAAGATACAAAAATTACACAGATATTTTTCCCCTGGAAACCCAAACTGGGAAATCCAACATATTATATATTCATTCAAAGTGATACATTGTTTACAACACAATATACATATAGGAGCCAGTGGAATCCAAAGCCATAACCCAATGACCTGGATTAGTCAACAACCCTAATTCCTTAATTGGAAATAGAAAATCACTGACAAAAACAATGTGATGAAAATATTCCCAACAATGTACATGAAAATCGAGGAAGAATGAAAAAAAGAGGCAAAAATGTGACAAGTTTTTCGAGGTAAAAAACATTTCTCGGGGGCACTGGCCCCAAAACCCCATGAAGGGGGATATCACCCACTCAGACCCCTCTGTGTTCCTGATGCAATGTAGCAGACACTATAACTAGACATTCAAAAATTATAAACACCTACCCAACATTCTCCCACTTGTTGTTTTCTTTTCATATAGAGGGTTACATAGTCAACAATCCAAGGAAGCAATGCCCATGGATCCTCTACACCATGAGAAATTATTTGTACTCACATATGTTTTTAATGAATGTGAAACATTCTTCAAAGTGTCCACCTTCATCAGCAAGACTTTCTTTTCCTCAACCATGTCTCTAACAAAGTTATATTGAATATCGATATGTTTTTTCTTTGAATGATAAGTTGGGTTCTTCACCAGAAAAATTGCACTCTGACTTTCACAATCTATCCTTACAACTTGTTGTACCAACCCAATACCTGAACACAATCTTTGTAACCATAATACTTCCTTAATTGCATGAGTGGATGTCATGTATTCAACTTCTGTAGTTGAAAGTGCCACTACAACCTGTCTTTTGCTCATCCAACTGATTGCTCCTCCAAATAGGTTAAACAGATAGCCGCTTGTAGATATCCTACAATCCATATCTCCAACCCAGTCTGCATCCACAAAGCCATGTATGTCAGACACTTTGTCTAATCCTGATCTTCCTTAGTATCACAATCCATAGCTAGCAGTGCCACGCAAATACCTAAAAACCCTGTTTATTGTTGTTCAATGCTCCGTCCCTAGTTTTGACATATCCCTACTCAAAACTCCCACTGCATGTGAGATATCCGGTCTAGTAAAAACCATTGCATACATCAAAGTGCCAATTGGACTCGCATATGGAACACAATACATGTCCTCCTTCTTTTCCTGTCTCTTGGGACACTCATCCGAAAATAAATTTACATCAACAAGAATAGGGACCTTAACCAGTTTACATTCCTGCATATTAAACCTATACCATATTGACTCGACATATTTTCTCCGATTTAACCATAGTTTCCTCTTTTTCCAGTCTCTTTTAATTTTCATTCCCAAAATGAAATTTGTAGCACCGAGATCCTTCATTCAAATTTAGAGGAAAACTAAGTTTTCACATCCTGGATAATCTCCTTTTCTTTCCTATTAGCAACATGTCATCCACATACAATACAAAATAAGTCAAATGATCACCAATTAATTTAAAATACACACAGTGATCCTCTTTGCTTCTTGTGAAGCCAAGTCCCATCATATAAGTATCAAATTTTTGATACCACATCCTTGGTGATTGTTTTAAACCATAGAAGGATTTTTTCATCTTTCATACTAGCTCCTTCTTTCCCTTCACAACAAAGTCTTATGGATACTTCATATAGATTTCTTCTTCTAGATCCCCATGTAGGAATTTTGTCTTCACATCCATCTGTTCTACTTCAAAATCAAGTGCAGTAGCAACAAATAACAAAAATCTTATAGAAGTTAAATTGGCAATAGGAGAACAAATCTCACCAAAATAAATTCCCTCAACTTAGGAATAACCCTTTGCTACTAACCAAGCTTTGTATTTCTCCACTTTTCCTTCTGCATTCAACTTATTTTTAAATACCCATTTGATGCCAATGGGATTTCTTCCAGTCAGAAACTCCACTAGATCCCAATCCTCATACTTATACAAGAATGTCATTTCTTCATCCATGGTGTTTTTCTAGAGCTTTTCATCCTCTAAATTCGTTTCCTCCCTGACAGTTCTAGGATCATCATCAGTAATATACAAAGAAAAATTTGAACGGAAATCAGAATGAGTATACCTTTCCGGTAGCCTTATTTATTGAACTGATCTCCTCAATACTGGAGTATGAGGATCTTCTTCTTCTAATTATTGTTCTTCTATAGAGTCAGATTCATCATCCTTAAAATCATTTTCTCTGGTTCTTCCTTACTTGGTAGGACTTCATGTTTAACAACATCCCTCATTTCTTTAAATACCACATCTTTGCTATACACAACCTTCTTATTTTCTGGGTCCCAAATCTAATAACCTTTCAAACCATATTTATACGTAATAAAGATACGCTTTTCTGACTTCTTATCTAGATTACTCTTGTTTTCCTTTGGAACATGAACATAGGCCTCATAGCCAAATACCTTGAGATTTCTGAGAGAAGGTTTATTTCCAGTCCATACCTCTTGTGGATTATTTTCATCCAACACTAATGAGCTTGATCTGTTGACCAGGTCACATGCAGTACCCAATGCCTCTTCGCATAATTCTTTCCCTAACCCGACACCACTGAGCATGCACCTTTCTTTTTCCATCAACATCATGCTCATGATTTCTGCAACTCCATTATGCTAAGGTGTATATGGAGTAGTCTTCTTCCTTGATATACCACACTTCTTATAGAATTATTCAAATTCATTCCCACAAAACTCTCTGCCATTATATGTCCTCATCACCTTAATTATTTTCTCTGTTTGATTCTCAACAAGAGCCTTAAACTCTTTAAATCTGTCAAAGACTTAAAATTTATTCTTGAGGAAATATATCCAAGTATTCCTTGAGAAGTCATCTATAAACAAGACATAGTACACAAATTTTCCCAATGATGGAAGTGACACAGGTCCAAACATATCATTGTGAACTAGCTATAAAATTCCTTCTCCAATCGTTGCACCAGAGGGGAATATTACTAGATTCTTCTTCCCATATACATAATGTTCACATAAATCAAAATAAATTGAACAATTATGCATACCTTCAACCACACCTTTACCATGTATTAATCGAAGACCCTTCTCTCTGATATGCCCTAGTCTTTGATGCCATAGAATAACCTTTTCTCCAGAGAGGGTAGGAATTATTTCTCCTTCAACTCCAATATCATGAACAATGGAACTATTACACCCATCACTAATAATTCTTCCTTCCATCTTATACAGAGTTCCAAACCGAGCTCCCTTCAGTAACACGATTGCTCCTCGAACCATCCTGGAGATTTCTTTTTCAAATATTGTTTTTACCTTTGTATCATCCATTTTGATTACAAAAATCAAACTTCTGGCCCAACTTGGGATGTACAAAACACCAAGTAGTCTTCTAATCCTTCCATATATGAGCCTCAACTTGACTTTTCCTCTTGTTATGATTCTGGTTGTCGAGTCATCACATAGGAAAACATTACCTCCATCATACCTTTCATATTCACAGAACCACTCCTTGTGGGGAGTCATATGAAAGGATGCACCCGAGTCAACCAACCATGCCTCAAGGTTTGCATGTGTGCTTGAAGTAGCCAAGTACATATCCCCTCCTTCTTCCTTGGAGATCTTTCCTTCTATAGAATGATCTTCTTTAGATTCCTTCTTTTTTTCAATTTTGGATATAAATTGCTTCATGTAGTGCCATTCTTTTCCACATCTCCAACATACCTTTACAAATTTTTCGGGAGATTTAGATCTAAGTCTAGATTTAGATTTACCCCTAGACTTAGATCTCCCACTTGAGGACTTAGATCTATTTCTTTCTTGGGAGAATACTCTTCCAAATAATGCATTTCTTCTCTGTCCTTCCATGTTCTTTCGTCTCATCTCCTCTAACAACAAGGATGAGACCACTTCATCAAACTTAAAGAAAATTTTATTACTACCTATGGCCACAACCAGACTATCCCACGAGTTTGTTAAAGAGAATAGTAAATCGATACACTTATCTTCATCTGAAATTTTAATCTCAACAGATACTAACTAACTTACCACAATATTGAAGGCATTCAAATAATCTGCCAACGAGTCTCCATCTTTCATCCTCAGTTATAGAGCTTCTTTCTCAAGAAAATTTTATTTACTACGGACTTAGACTGATACAACTTCCCCAACTTATCCCATAAATCTTTGGCTATAGCTTTCTCTAACACATTCAATAATATTGAATCATAGAGAGACAGTCTGATTGTGTTTTTCTCCTTATGATCCAACTTTTTCCAGTCATTTGCTAAAGTTCATGTAGGTGTAGTACCTGGATCCACCACGATCCACTGATCTTTGTCAACTAACAGATCTTCCATATTGAGCTTCCACATCTCAAAACTTTGCCCATTAAAATTCTCAATCTCCATTTTCAATCCACTCGCCATTTCTTTTCACCTGAAAAATCAATAACACAGATATCCCACTGTAACAAGGCTTATCACAGTCCCGAGCCAAACCTTCGACCACAAAGGCGTCCCCTGAAGCCAACAAAGCTTTGATACCATATGTATATTTTATTCGTGTACAATATTTTACCGCAAACATATTTTCCATAAAAGAACAAAAAAGATACAATGAAAAATACACACATTACACAGAGATTTTCCCCTAGAAACCCAAATCGAGAAAACCAACATATTCTATATTCATTCTATATTGTTGTATAAAAATGAATAAAGTGTATTAAAAATTCTATCTATAACTTATATTCTTATAAATCATAATAAAAAAGAAATTATCTTTTATATATATAAAACTTTTATTTATTAAAACACAAGTTACACATATCATCAACACTTTTACCATGTATTTTGATTTTCTCAACACAACAAACAATATGGTAATTATACAACTAAATCAACCCTAAAATCTCTTATGCAAATAGCTATAAAATTACTTGTATTTTGAATAGGTTGATTAAAAATCCTTGAAAGAATATTTTACTTATTTATTTAAGTATCTATTATTAAACTATAATGATACTCTATATATCAAAGAGGAAACTCATATTACCTTTTATATCAAGAAGCAATAAATTTTAAAATTAAAAATATAATAAAAAAAACTATAATTTTTCTATTACAAAAATTATAAAAAAAATCTAGTTGTTTATTCAATCTTAGTCAAAACCAAAAATATTAGATTTGTGTGTAACACACTACTATAAATTTCCTATTGCAAAAATGATACAAACAAAATATGATCATTTATTCTATCCTAGTCAAAACTACAAATACTAAATTTGTGTTTCAATGATACGAATACACTTCAAATCCCAACAATAAATTTGTGTCTCAATGATACGAACACACTTTAAGTCCCAACAATAAATTCCTAAAAGAAGAAAATGAAAGTCTCTTCCACCATAAAGTAGTAAGTTGCTCTTAGGGGTGACTTGTTGAAGTTTTCTTCACAATTGAGGGTTGGGTCGTGTGGGTGAGGGGGCTCTGCGAGTAGGTTTTTGTTAGCCGCATTCCTGAAAATTTAGGGAGAAGGGTGAGCGCGGGAGAGGGCTACGACTAGGGAGAGAGGGCTCTACGAAGGATGGGTCTCGATGTCGGGAAGGTCTGCGGATGGTGACAGAGAAAAACAAATCCCTGCGGTGACTGGCTTGTTTCGGAGCCAATCGTTTCCCCGAGCTACACAAGCATTACATCAGGTGGGCCATCAACAGTTGTTTCCCATTTCAAGCAGTTCCAGGGCGGAGGAGAAAACGATACACGGTGGAGGTTGTCCCAGTTTCGGGGCCAATTTTTCCCTGCACTGCACAAGATTTATCATCTGGGGGGTCATCGACGACTGTCTCATATTCGGTACCAGTCTAGGTTAGATTTTGTTTGGTGTTGGGCTCGACTCCGGAAGCGCGGTGTGTTATCGACGGAGTTTTCGGTTGTGGCAACTTCCAGGTTTTGTTGCGGCGGCTGTTTTGTTTTCTCTTCACTTTTTCTTGACTCGCTTGTCCTCTTCCTCCTTGGAAAGAAGAGGTTTTGGGCCAGATATTTGAGGTCTTCACTGGGGGCGTGCGGTGTTTTGGTTGACAATTTGATGTCCTTTCGGGTTGTGCGGTGTTGGGTTAACACTTTGAGGTCCTTTGGGGGCATGCGGCTTTTGGTTGGTGGGGTTTTTTTCCCTATTGAGAACCTCTTTTTGCAGCCTGCATGCTAGTTTTTCATCTCTGGTGAACTTTCTGGTCCTTTTGGGGCTGTTGGTAGTTTTTTGTTTATGAGCATGGTCTATGGAACAGGTTTTCTATGAACTGTTGTATGGTCAAGAAGATGTAAACAAATTATATTTTCACTAATATAATTGAGATAATTTTCTATTGGAAATTGCTCCCAAGGGCTCATCAAAAACACCCAAAGATAAATTATATTTTACTTAATCTCCCCGAGTTTTCTTTTTTTCTTCTTAATACTTAATATTAACTTTTAAATAATCATCATAGTTATACTTAACTTTATAAAAAAAACTTTGGAGAGAAAAGCTTTATCTTATATCAAAAACTTTATCTTATATTAACCATATAGACCACAACACCACACAAAGATGTACTTAACTTTATAAAAAAACTTTGAAAGGAATTGATATTTCATCTTGAAAAGAAGCTTTATCTTATATCAAAAGATTTATCTGATATCATCCATATAGACCACAACACCACACAAGGATGTGAGGAATGACTAACTTCCTTATCATTAAGGAATTTCTCCAAAATATGGTTTTCAACTTTATCTTATATTACCCATATAGACCACAACACCACAAAAGAAGGATGTGAAGAATGACTAACTTCCTTAACATTAAGGAATTTCTCCAAAATATGGTTTTCATTTTAATTTCCTTTTGATCTTTTATTTTGTTTTATAGCTCCCAAAACACCTTTTCTAAACAACAAACAAAAACTTGGTCCTTTTCTAAAAATTGTCTCAAGATAATATTTTATTGACAAAAAAAATTGCTACAAGAAAACTCGTGTATTCTCATCGATGGTTGGTTGACCACCATTTTGACATTTTATTTATATTAACTTATTTCCAAAGTTGATGTTTCACATGGTGTAATATAAGAGTAAGATTGACTAACTAAACTAAAAAGATGTAAGTTTATCCACTTAATTTAATCAAACTTTTTTTTCAACATTAATTTAATTTGACTTACGGATAACATGATCTGAAGCGCTATATAAGACATTAGAGTCGTCTTAGTAAGCATTGCATTTAGGATATATATATTAGAATTGATGGATTAAACAATCTTTTAATTATAAATTTTAATTTTATGGTTAACAATTAAAGATGTGGGCATATTCTTAGTTGTCGTTTCAAATCAATGAATAAAATTTAATGCTCATAACTTCCTTGCATTTTTGAATGTGTCTGTTTCTTTGTTTACTTTTTTACATTTACTTAATATGATTAAAAAATTACTACTCTAACCATTCATTGACCCACTTCCTGCGTTTCAATTAACGCATTAAACTATTGTATGGTTAAACTAGAGCCGGATGCTAGGTTTGGGCGGCCTTTAATGGACCGACTCTTGGTATCAACTGGATAGACTCTTGGTATCGAGTACCGTACAGAAAGAGAAGAAAGTGTCCAGGTTTAAGATATAACTTTTAACAGAAAGAAATTAACTACATAATGGAAAAATGGAGATAGAGAAGAAAGTGTCCAGGTTTAAGATATAATTTAAATGATTTGATTGATTTTTACTCGTTAGAGATGTTAAAAATACACACATAATGGAAAACTAAATAAGGATTCTGTGATAATTGCAAGTATTCGGTTGATACTTATACTGAATTTGAGATAAATGCAAGTATTCCGTTGATATTTAGACTGAATTATGTGTAACCTAATTTCTTAGCTCGCGATTAAGTCATTTATGCTTTATATGAAAAGCTAAATGCAAGTATTCTGTTGATATAATTTACACTCAATTTTATGTAACTTAATTTCTTAGCTTGAGATTATGTCATTTATGCTTTATATGAAAATCTATTAACTATCTCTGTACAATGTTAATTTAAATTGGGTTTAATGGTAAATCCACGAATTACTGTGTGCTGTGAAGTATTAAGGCAATAGCTGAGAGGTACACTAAAATCCATGCAGAGAACATGCACATGCCAGAGCTCTTACTTTATTAATATTTTAATGCATAGAGCTTTTATTTTATTAATATTTTAATGCTTATTTAATTACACCGTTCTTGGATTTGTAAGGTGTGTGAAAGTATGGTGCGTTGTGGAAGGATGACGCATTCTCTTCTTCTACCCATCACTGTGCATACCTTACATTTTTTTCTTCACCAATCTGCATATTTTTTTATTTTTTTTAGTTTGCTGTGTAATTTTATTATACATTTCAATTATTATTAATATTTATTAGGATTATTATTAATATTTATTAGGGTTAGGGTTAGAGTTAGAGTGAGATTAGGTTTAGATTCATTTTCATTAAAATAAAATAAGGGTTATATTTTTATTAAAATTAAAGTTATTTGTATTAAGGTTTATTTTATAATAATAAAAAAATAATTACATTATTTTTATTAAGGTTATTTGTATTAAGTTAAGATTATTTGTATTAAAGTTGATTTTTTTAATAACTTTTTTTTAAATATTATAAATATAAATATAAGTTGAGTTGAGTTATAAATATCAATATTTATAAATATGAATTGTGTTTTATGGTAATAATGTAATGTATTTATTAATGCATTTTATTTATTATGCATGTAAATAACTAAAAATATTTTAAATATCAATAAAACACAATTCATATTTATAAATATTGATATTTATAACTCAATTAAGGTTAAAGTTATTTCAATAAAATTAGGGTTATTGTTTTATTAAAGTGAAAGTTATTTGTATTAAGATTAATAATAATTAAATTATAAATTAAATAATAATAATTTAATAATACTCATGTAATGATAATAATTTAATAATAAAAGTGCAATGATAATAATTTAACAATTTTAGTTTTAATTTTATTTAATATATTATTTATTATTATATTAACACTTCATTAATATTTTAATGCATTAAAATAGTGTTTTCACAATATTATAAAAAATAATTTTCACAATATTTAAAAATAGTAAAATTACACATGTAAATGTTAATAGTGTTTTTCACAATATTATAAATATAAATACAAGCTCAAATAAATTATAAATATCAATATTTATAAATATGAATTGTGTTTTATGGTAATAATCTAATGTATTTATTAACTCATTTTATGCATTATGCATATAAAGAATAGATTTTTCACAATATTATATATATCAATATAAGCTCATGATGCCTTAACACTAATCTTAGTATAAATGCATTAAAATTTAAAGGAAAGTTATCACTCTTGTTATACATTTCAATTATTTTTAATACTTATTAGAATTATGGTTAGAGTGAGATTAGGGTTAGAGTTATTCCCATTAAAATTAGGGTTATGGTTTTATTAAAG
>ML806679.1:52210-67759 GCA_009831015.1 Picea engelmannii
GGCAGAGGGCCCATAGTGATAATAGTGGAGGTCGTTCAATGTAAAGTGGACTAGGTCCACTATATTATTAAATAAGACCCACTATGGTAGTTAGATATAATAAATGGGTAATTAGATATAATAAATGTAAGAAGACTTCTTAGAAGGTTCTACTTCTAAAAGATTCCTCCTCTAGAATGTTTTTAGGTGATTATAGCACTATATAAAGGGGTTCAAGCAATGTAATGAGACATGATCCATTGCATGGTGTTGCCCTACCTCAAGGGTTTGGTAATAATAAAGTGTTGTTTCTTCTATATTGCCTTGTGGATCTATTGTGTATTCAGTATTTGTGGTTATTATATTGGTAGATCTATTTAGGTTCTTGACAAGTGGTTTCAGAAAACTTTCCTTGGGCAGACATTGTGGTCAAATATCTTTTATTTTTGCAGTTTTTTTTTTCGGAGCAGAAAAAAAGAGGGCCGTGACATTATTGAAGTTTTTGGAATATTTATATGCAAAATTTACAGAAAAGTGTTGTAGATATGAGTTCCTCTCAGAAAATCACCCAATTTGAAAAAAAAAATCGTCCGAAACGGAGTCCGGGAAGTCAAGATATTGAAGTTTTAAAATCTGCAAATTTTCAAGATTTTTTCCACGGATGGCGGCGAGATTTTTTTAATTTTTGTAGGATTTGGAGGCCGGATTTGCCAAATAAATTATAGATCTGAGTTCCTCTCACAATTTCACCCAATTTCAAAAAAAAAATCAGCCAAAACGAAGTTCGGGAAGTGAAGTTATGAGCATTTTAACTTCAGCAGTTTTTTAGGGTTTTTTTAGAAAAAACCGCGATTTTCTGTTGTAACTTATTGTTCTATTTTTTTTGGATTTTTTCGTGATGACTGCGGGACCGAAGGGTTCATAGGGTGCTCAGATGGCTATTTCTTCTCAAAACCTCAAAGAAATTCTTGAAGCATTCAAATCTCAATTGTATGACACATTGTGTGACACATTGCATGACAAATTTCATGACCTTACAGATGGCCTCAATAATAGTCTTCGTAGTTCATTGGATAGCATGCATAAGAGATTTATTATGGAAGACATCATCAGGGATGAATATAATCAAGAAATATATGCTTGGTATGATTTTGGGGATGATTGTGATGATTGGTATATGGATAGTTGTCATTTCTCGGATGACAACCACTTCCATATTTTATTTGATGACTCTACTCCACCTTCTGTAGAGAACATCAATGTCACACATCAGGACCTAGTTACCAACATTTAGTCTGCATATTCTACAGTGGTATTATTCCTTCCAGATTATGCTACGACCATTTTCCACTATGTGGATGGATCTTTTTATTTGGATCCACATGATAGGTGTTAGAGTTTGGAGCATCATTTGGAGTTGGTTATTGGGTTCCAAAATCTTCCACGGGGAGTTCACATAAGCACTTGGACATGGGACTCAGGCTTACAATGGTGATTGAACTACTTCAGCATGGTGGATATCCTTTCTACATGGGACCTTGGTTCTTCAGTCTTCTTCAGCATTATGGTCCACAATTATCCATGGGACCATGGTATATGGTTGTACATCAAGCATTGAGGACAACGCTTTCATAAGGGGGATGGAATGTAAGGTAGCTAGAGAGGTAGTGGGGGGGGGCAAAGGTCCCATAGTGATAATAGTGGCTCGGCCATTCAATGTAAAGTGGACTAGGTCCACTATATTATTAAATAAGACCCACTATGGTAGTTATATATAATAAATGGGTAATTAGATATAATAAATGTAAGAGGACTTTTTAGAAGGTTCTACTTCTAGAAGATTCTTCCTCTAGAATGTTCTTAGGTGATGGTAGCACTATATAAAGGGGTTCAAGCAATGTAATGAGACATGAAGAAAATTAGTGTATTTGGAGCTGAAGCTCAATAGGAGGAAGCCCCCTCAAAGAGGTAAGTGAGCATGAGAGGATCCCTTCCATAATAGGATCCATTGTATGGTGTTTCCCTACCTCAAGGGTTTGGTAATAATAAAGTGTGGTTTCTTCTATATTGCTTTGTCGATCTATTGTGTATTCAGTATTTGTGGTTATTATATTGGTAGATCTATTTAGGTTCTTAACAAATCCCCTGTTTTAGTCATTTAAGCATGGTGCCCATTTTCAAATTTGAAAAATCCTGTCTTGTTCACCTCACTCCACACGTGCGCTCAAATCCCCTGCTTTAGTAATCGAAGCATGGCGATGGAAACTTGGAAGCTTTTGGAGAGGAGCGAATAGTGTCCCCAAACCCAACTCAACAAACATTTTTTAAAGAAGAAAGAAATTATGTATCATTTAATCGACTCTTTCAATGCCAGGAACCTGTGCATCATCTATTCCATGGAGGTCAATGTGTGTATGTAACCATTTTACATCTTTCCTTTTGGCCTTTCTTAAAGATTTCTAGCTGACTTTGAAATGTGGGAGAATCATATGCTTAATATATTTTGCACCTAAAGCATTGTTGATATTCTTAATGTATTTGTATTTGATTGATTGGTTGTTTAGTGAGAACGATACCTTGAAGCTTATATGCAAGAAGCAGAATGGATTGCATCTGGACAAGTTCCTACATTTGACGAATACATAAAGAATGGCATATCTAGCTCTGGGATGTGTAAATTAAATTTGTATTCGCTTCTCTTAATGGGGCCACTTATACCTGATGACATTCTGGACCAAATACACTCTCCATCCAAGATCCACGAGCTTGTAGAATTGACGGCCAGGCTGGTAGATGACTCAAAGTATTTTGAGACCTATATTATTTTAACGTAGGAGTGGGCGTCTTGAGCCTCGACCAGGTGGACATGAAAAATCCTATGACGATGTCCAGTTGCCACGGGATGGACAGAGCATGGGTGAGATAATGCTAAGAGGCAGCAGTATCATGAAGGGGTATATCCACGACCCCGAGAGCACCGCAAAGAGATCCATATGGGCGGCCGAAACACAAAGTTAGTATGTAATACTCCTATGCTATCACGTTCATACGGTCACTAATTTCCTCATTTGTTTGATTCTGTTATGGCGTTTTGTATCGTTAAGATTTGGTAACTTTTCATTTGTGTGCAGATAACGTTGGAGTCATTTCTTATTATTCTGTGTGTTACAAATCTCTTCTACATCTTACTCATTCACGGTGGATTCTTTGGAGGAAATTATTGTTCTTACTAGGACACCTACATCGCCACATCTACGACTACAGCCGAACATCATAAAGGAAGAACAAAAATGACCTCTTTGGTTTGATATGATCAATGGCTTTGTGGTTCATGACTATCAAATTAATGCATAGGAGGAATGATAAACAACTTTTTTTTTTATGAATCAGATACTATAGGTTTAACAAGATGGATTTTTATTCGTTCCTTACATGCATTATACATGAGGTATATGTTCCTTACATGAAACATTCATGAGGATTCAGTTTGTGTACAACCTGGAGCTTTGTATTATGTAAATCTATGTTTCTTTTAAAGCACATTCTTATTATTGAAATATATTTCTCTTCAACTAAAATCTTTCTTGCGTTCAGGGTCTTTCTTGATTAATTTGTTCTCAACAGGCTCTCCATGGATAAATAATGGGTTCAATTTTCATGAATCATTCCTTAGATACATGTCGTATGATATTACAAGTGAAATCAAAATCAGACCATCTCTTTCTTTATGCAACTATAATATCCAAATAATAGAAGCATCACAGTCTTCAAATATGTTTAGTAAAGGATTTACCATTTTTCACAAGGTTCCATTGTAAGGCGATGGTTGCATTTTTCTGATGAACCTCCCTGTTGAATGGTTTTGAATTTGTAATAATTTTGGACCATTACTATGATTGGAGAATCCTTACCATAGATGACTACATAGCCCTCCAAACTCTCTTACAATCTCCATTCAAGGAAATTAAATAATTTCTTTCAAAATTCAAAATAAAAATTATTAAAAAAAATTACTTAAAGATTAATCTTATGAAAAAAAAAATAACTTGAAAATTAATTTATTAAATTTTTTAAAAAATTATTTGAAAATTAATTTATTAAATTTTGTTAAAAAATAATCTATTAAATAAAAAAATAATTATTAATTACAAACCCTTGACTAAGTGAGGATCAATCCATATCCTTACACTAAAGGCAATATTTTCATTAAAATTATTTATTTTTTAATTATTAAAACTATTTTTGCTATTTTATAATTTATTTTTAAAATAATAATTAATTTTATTAATTTTTTGCAATCTTAAAAAATGAATTGCATTCTTTAATTTTCATAATAATTTATTATGATAAATAAGTATTGTAAAAGAATATAAACAAAAATATATGTAATTGAGCTTGGGATGTAATAAAAACAAAAATATAAATATATGAAAGTATAAGTACCAGCGAAATGTTATTTCAAATGATTTTTTTTTCAATATTTATTTTGAAAATAGTGTTTTTGGAATTATTTAACCAGTATCTTGGTTGTTTATTAAAATAATCTTTTAAAATTTTTGTGGAGAGTAAGAAATTGATTATATATATATGTCATGAAAACCATTTCCAATAAAAACAACTTTTCATGATTCTAACCATTTAAATTTTTAACCAAAATTTTATAATTTTAAAATTTAATATTTAAACTTTATTAATTTCCACTTTGTTCATCTCTACCTCAGCTTAATGAGCAAACTTTATAATGTATTCTTACATACTATAAAAAAAAAGTCATGAATCTCTAGTTAAGGTTCCAAGTTAAGTGAGATATTATACTAAGATATATTTTTAAAAGGACATGATGGTTGATATTAGTAAATATGTTTGTATAGTAATTTTTAAAAAATTAATCACCTAAACTTATTTTGAATTAGGTTAGATTTGAAATTGCTACATTCAAGATTAAATGATAGATGTTTTCTTAAGAGAGCAAAGCTAAACTTTTTTCAAATCATTATAACATACATTTTAACTTATTTTAACACTTATATTAAATGATAGATGTTTTCTTAAAAGAGCAAAGGTAAACTTTTTTCAAATCATTATAACATACATTTTAACTTATTTTAACACTTATATTCCATGATTAAACTATGTATATTTATTCATTTTAAAAATTAATAAAACTTGAACACTCTTATTATATGTTAAAGTTAAAAGTTGTGAAAATTTTACTAAAACTTATAGTGGATAAAATTTTGAAAGAAATTTAATTAAGTGTAACATTTTTTTCAAGATAATGATACTCAATATCTTGTAGATCGTCTTCTTGGAAATCGTTGTGGGTTGTATGCTAGGGTTTAATCTCTGAGTCGCGCCTCCACCTCCTCGTGCTAGCGTTTGGATTGCCATGGCTCCCTCCGAGGGAGGGGATCCACCTCCTAGATCCTCGACCTTATATATACAAGCCTTTCATGACCTAAGTCCTTCCTATGCAAAGACACACAAGGAAAATACCTCACGTTTTGTCAAAAAATCGACAAAAAATCCCAAGGTTGTTGTGCATGCTCCTTCAGTGCGACCTCTAGCTCTCATACTAGAGGACAAAGGACTGATAGGGCAGTTCATAGGAATTTGGCCCTCCCCAAAATCCATGCACCTCTAGTTGGAATTGAACTAGCGCAAGCTGATCCAGGGACAAATATCGGCGACCTTCTGGGGTAAGGGTTTTTTTTCTTTCTTATTTGAAAAAAAAGAATATAGGGACCTAATTTCCGAAGCGACCCATATTTCATGGGTGCTCGTGGAATGTATCTCAATAGATGGACACTTGATTTTAGTCTAGAAAATGATATCCCCTCAACAGTCCCTGTGTGGGTAAGACTGTCTTTCCTCCCACTACACTGTTGGAACGATGAAACGATAAGAAGTATTGACAACTCTTTAGGAAAACAAATCGATCATGATGAACCACGAGAGGGACTTAAAGCCTTTTCCAGAATCTGTGTGGAGGTAGACCTGGAAAAAGGACTCCCAGAAGCAATACAAATAAACTTAGATAACTGGTCTTACATTCAACAAGTAGATTATGAGCAAATCCCCTTCAAATGTAAAGCATGTCATGAATATGGACATTTTGCTAAACCTGCCCTTATGCGAAGGAAACTTAGGACCAGGACCCAAAGCAAGATCAGTGGCAACATCCAAAACGAAAAAAATGTAATAGGAAAAATCACTTGAATCCTACACAAGGACAGAGAGAAAAATATCGACATCCAAGATAAAGATCATCAGGATCTCCGCACAAAGGGGAATCAAGTCATACCTGATATGATGGCATTCCAATAGAATTTAATACAAAGGATCTTAGGGAAATACATGAATAAAATGGTAAAAAGAGACAAGAACATAGAGGGGAGGAGGTCAGAAAAGGTAAAGAAAAAGAAACCCTGATCATAAGTGGGGATTCCACAGAAAAATCTTCCCCAAGTCATTCCCCAGAGCTTCTAGAATTTTCATAAGATGAGAGGCAAGACACATCTGACAGTGATACTGATCTTGAGATCACTTCACCAACCATAACAAAAAAACCAGGAAGAAAATCTCAAAGAAATAAAAGAGAATCGACAGCAGACAGAGAAAAAGAACTAGGCATCCAAGAGGAAGCATTAAAAAAAGAAGGAAAATCTGGGAAAAATAAGGCCGGCCACCAAAAGGGAGAAACATCTCAGCCCTGTAAAGGGGGGGCACCAAAATCCACTCATAAATGATGAAAGTTGTCTCCTGGAATTGCAGAGGACTAGGGAGCACGGATAAAAAAGAAGAAGTCAGAAAATTTTTAAAACTATAAAAGCTCACAATCCTCCTAATCCAGGACACAAAAATGGGGACCTGGAAACCCTCCAAGATCTAAAAAAAAATGGAAAAAATGTGAGGGAAAAGCAGTCAGTTCTAGAGGTTCCTAGAGAGGAATAGGTACATTCTGGAACACAGAAGATTTCAATTTAGAAGACCAGGTGCACTCTCAGTTCTGGTTGATGGTTTCCCTAACCAGGAAATCTACAAGTATGGTTTACTCCATCATAATCTATATGCCAAATAATTATCTGGAAAAAATTGAATGCTATCGATCCCTCCAGTATCTGGCCATTGAAAACGCCCCTAAAAACTTGATCATTTTTGGGGACTTCAATACAACAAGAGGTTTAAAGGGAAAACGAGGGGGTACTATCATGAGAGATCAATTCAGATAAAGGAAGGATGATCTTATCTCAGATCTGGATCTCTTCGGTGTCCCTTCTGTTAAAGGGATATACACTTGGAACAACATAAGAGAAGGTCCAGGACACATAACGGCTAGACTGAATCAATTCTTAATAAGAAAATTTTTTTGGCCCTTCCAGACAAAGCCTGCTCCTTGAATCTCCCCTGGGCAGGTTCAAACCATCTCTCTATCTCGTTAACCTTTGAATCAAAAAAAAATTGGGGCCCCATTCCCTTCAGATTCAACCCCCTATGGATGGAGTAGTCGGAGTTCCTTCCCTCCATTTTTGAAATATGGAATCGGTGGATTACAGGATATCGAAACTATATTTGGGAGAAGAATATGAAGTTCGTGAAGGGTCTCCTCAAATATTGGGCAAAAACCTCCTCGAGCCCAGTCCAAAACAATGTTAGCGACAAAAAGATTCATCTCGAAAATATACAAGAGGAAATGGAGACAAAAGAGTTACAACAAAGCCACATTACGATTGAGCAAAAAATTCACAAGGAATACATGCAAGCGCTAACTGAAGAAGAAATCATCTGGAGATTAAAATCCAGAAGTCTTTGGTTGAAAGCAGGGGATCAAAATACATATTTCTTTCACAGATGGGCAAAATCCAAAATTTGGGCTAATCAAATTTCTGAGAAATTATAAAGGACTTTGATAAAATCAAGCAGCAAATTACAAATCATTTCTGAAATCTAGATTCCATGGAAGAGCAGAAGATGAAATAGTTGATGCTCTTCTCAGGAACATTCCAGGAAAGATAGCAAAGGACGATAATATTTATCTTAATAGACAAATTAAAGAAGATGAAATTCTAAAAGACATCAACCAATTCAACAAAGACAAAGCTCCAGGACCAAACGGGTTCACCTTGCACTTCTATAAAAAATGATGGCACATAATCAAGCATGATTTCATCAGACTAATAAGATTCATCCACAAATAAAAAAAAATGGGAGGAGCCGCCAAATACTCCTTCTTAGCGCTTATCCCGAAAGAAAATGGTGCCTCTACACTGGACCAGTTTAGACCCATTTATTTATGTATTATTTCTTATAAAATCATAGCCAAAATCATAGATAACAAGTTGAATCCTCTCCTCGGATCATTAATCCTTCCAAATTAAGGAGGCTTTGTGGCAGGTTGATAGATTTGGAATAATTTTATTCTGTTTCAAGAAGGAATTCACTCCAACAACTCTCGAGGAGAACCAGGTATGGAAATAAAATTGGATATGGAAAATGCTTTTGATAGAGTAGAGCATGATTTTCTTTATAAGGTTATGAAGAAATTTGGGTTTAGTCGAGACTTCATTTCTTGGAAAAGAGATTGCATTTCTTCCCCTTGGATCACTCCTCTTTTAAATGGAATACCAACCCCCTTGTTTAAGGCCTCTAGAGACTTAAGACACAGTTTCCCACTCTCCCCCCTCCTATATGTGATCATGGCAGGGACTCTTAACCGAACTCTAGAGTGGGAAAGAAATAATGGATCAATCCCAGGAATCAAAATAGCCAAGGGGGTAAAAAGAATCAACCACTCACAATTTGTTGACGACACAATACTCTTGAGTAGATCTTCAAAAACCATGGCAAGAAGACTAAATAAAGTTCTATACACTTTTCTCACAGTTTCGGGTGGGCTCCTCAATAAGACAAAGTGATAAATTTACGTTTGGAATGTCTCTGTTGCTATCAGAGCACGAATCACTCAAATCCTGGGATTCAACATATCACTGGACTGGAAAACCTTCAAATATCTGGGACTACCTATGTGCCTAAAATCGTTACCTGGTGAGTTCTTTCAACTTTCTCTTCAAAAGGTCAAGAAAAAGATGGAGTCTTGGGGCTCAAGGTGGATCAATCCAGTGAGAAGGGTGATCCTGATTAGATTAGTCTTATCTACTCTTCCCCTCTTTCAATTTTCTTCCCTCCTTGCCCCAAAGGGAATACTAAAATACTTGGCCCAACTCATCCGCAAATTCTTGTGGCAAGGGGGAAAATCCAATTACAAAGAATTCCACCTTGTAAATTGGGACACAATCACCCTCCCCCCAAAAAGTGGGGGATTAGGAATCAGAGACCCCGAAGTGGTTGACTTAGCGATGGGAGCCAAGATTCTTTGGAGGATATTCACAAGTATAAATACTGGTATATATACTGAGTATATATATATCAGTATAAATATGTCGGTAATTTATACCAGTATATATATTGAGTATATATATCGATATATATATTGAGTATATATACCGATATATATACTGAGTATATATACCAGTATATATACTCAGTATATATACCAGTATATATACTGAGTATATATACCAGTATATATACTGAGTATATATACCAGTATATATACTGATACATATACCTATTACCGTTATATATACTAAGTATATATACTAGTATATATATTGAGTATATATATACTAACACATATACCTAGTATATGTCAATATATATACTCAGTATATATATCGGTATATATACTGAGTATATATACTAGTATATATATTGATCCTTTATATATACTAATCCTTTAAATACTAATGAAGAAGTATGCTCATAGGAACCTAGCTATCCAAGGTCACAGAAGCAGTGATGGACTCCCTTAAAGGGATAGCATTCTATGTGTTTGAAGAATAATTCACATACATAAGGCTTTACTGCTTCTTCCCTGACTCATGTGTGACTGATTTTTGGTGCATGAGCTATGTAGACAATGCAAGACATGGTTCCTATTCTTCAACAATAAAATAAAGAGGAAATCCGTCACTATGCAACTCAAAATTTATGGGATTATCGTCAAGAGCTCATTGAAATGGTTGGATTCTTCGAATCCTTATTAAGAAAGAAGTGGAGGTAATTGGAGGCTTTGACCTAGAAGGAATTTTTGTGGCCCACATGCTGTCCATCAATTACCCCACAATATTTAGTAGGGTGCAAGAAATTTTGCGAGGGGGAGACGACAATAAATAATCTCCTGTCGAAGGAAAGGTGACAACCATCTGAAGCAAAATTTCACCCAAGAGAAAGAAATAACCAATTCAAGAAGATTCAAATACTGAGGTGATTCACATACAAGTCTCTAACTTGGTTTTTATCGAGTCTAGTCCTATAAAACTCGAACATCCTAGGCTTGTATTTAGAAATAGAAAATGTGAGGTGTGGTTTGTTCAAATGGACACAAATCGCGCCTGCGGTCCCTTAATAAAGGGAACAACATGAATGTGTGTGTATTCTTGCCATCATGCCTATGTGGCACACTGAGTGGAGGTTTGGGATTTTATGAACCTCTAACATCAAGAACACATGTGCATTCCTACTGACTATGTAGCCGTTCTTTCATCCACCAACTTCGTGCATTCACCCACAAGTGCTAGTATAATTTCAAAATAGCCAGTTTTATCTACATGGTTGGTTTAATCTACACAATGTTTTTTTAAAGTCTTCTCTATGTATCATGAGGGTGATTTTTTTATGGAATCTCTTTATACCATTGAGTAGAACAATTATTATTACTAGTATAATTTCTAAYGAACTACTTTTATCTATATGGTTTATTTYATCTACACTACTCAATGCAACATATTCARTTATTGTATATCACATCCAAAACAAATAAAAAAATCTATAATAAAAATCACAAAAATGAAATATAAGACCAACATATCTAAGTGTTTCCATGTATTCAGACCATGCTTTAAATTAATACATAGGAATGGTAATAACCATTGGTGTCTACATAATAAAAGCCTCAAACATCAMATTTAAGAGACTTATATGTTAGGCTATAGAATGCTCAATCCTCCATTATAAAAAAACCCTTGATTTCCATGAGGAATATATCTAAGAAATTGAATTAACCATTAGTTGATGGAGGGTACAATGTGTTTATGTTTGGGATGACTCTATATGTTGTTATTTTCACTTAAATTGTGTGTGTGTGTGTGAAAGAGAGGGCATATATTAATAATAAATATGTGGAGAAATCACAATATTGTTTATGTTAATTTCAAGGAATGTACACAACATCATTAAATTAAAATCAATTTTATCGATATATATCATTTATAGAATAAATTAAAGACAGGTTTTGAGTTTGATTACAAACTTGATTGTTGAACCAAGTAGAGACCAAAGTGTTTTTATTGGTGAAATTTATGTGAATAACCATATGTTTTTTCACCTCCCTCTTCCTCCTCATCACTAAGGAGGAAGAATTCTAACAAGCCCAAAGACAAAACCCCGAGACTAGATGGTGTTCTAGTGTTTTTCCAAGACATATGACAATGAATTGAGGATGGTCTAATCATCACTTTTAAGAGAAGGTAGTTTCTAATGGTGAACTAGTAAAAAGTTCCAACATTGTGTCATTGTAGTTTTCAATATTGCTTTGCATGTAACAAAATCATATGAAAAAGTTCCAACATTGTGCCATTGTAATTTTCAATATCGCTTTGCATGTAACAAAATCATATGAAAAAGTTCCAACATTGTGCCATTGTAATTTTCAATATCGCTTTGCATGTAACAAAATCATAAATACATGAATGATTCTATAATTTAGTTCTAATTGTGTAAATTAACTCTACTAATTATGTTTGTTGAAATGCTTAAGTTAGTTCTACTAATTATGACTTACAAAAGGTTTGTTGTAAAATAATGAAAATCCATCTACACGTTGTGAAGCTTGTTACTGATAGCAATCTATACATTGTGAAGCTTTTACTATGAAAGGAGCATAAATTTCCTTTTCTAAAGATAAAATGCAATGAACATTTAAATAGAAATGGAATTATTGCGTTTAGATATTTGTAGACCTTTTCAATGGAAAAACAAACTTATAGAGTACTTCAATATCGTCAAGGAAAAAAATTCTATGTTATAAAAATACTAGAAAACTTAATAGCAACTATGGACATGGTACAAAAGCTACAAAGGGTAAAGTGCATTATGAAAATTTACTAAGTAGAATAAAAAAGTTATATGCTTTATGACATCAAACATTGATGATAAACCATTATGACAATTTACTAAATAGAATCAAAAGGTTATATGCTTTATCACATCAAACATTGATGATAAGCCAAAATGTCAACGATTAGTCACTTTCATGAAAGTAAATGAGACTGCATGACATGGAACCTTAGGAGAGAGAGGTTGCATAGTAATGTGTCCACTTTTTTAATCTAAAATCAAAAGAATCTATGAAATCCTTAAAACCCCTGAGTGTCTAAGATGCGGAGAACAATGTGGAGTAGAATGCTTCAACAATGGAATATAATTCCATGCATCCATCTGTCCGAGTGTGTGGCAACCTATGCCCTAAGGAAATGAACAAGGAATTGGAAAAGTTAAGCGAGAAATGACACTCGGATGCAAGTGAAGGAATATCTCTAAAGAGTTAATCTATTTATTAGATGAGTGTGAGTGTGTACATGGTGTGTTCTTAATCTTAATCGGATGTTATTTTTAGTAGATGATTGTAGAATGTGAGGTTTTGAGTTAGTTGAAGTGGTTAAGTGCTACAGAGTTAATTTAGTTATCACATGAGTGGGAGTGTGTACATGGTGTATTCTTAATCTTAATAAGATCTTATTTTTAGTAAATGATTGTAGAATGTGAAATTATTTTGAGTTAGTTCTAGCGGTTAAGTTCCATTGAGTTAATCTAGTTATTAGATGAGTGGAAGTGTGTACATGGTGTGTTTTTAATCTTAATAAGAAGTTATTTTTAGTAGATGATTGTAGAATATAAAGTTATTTTAAGTTAGTTTGAGTAGTTAAATGTTGTAAATAAGGAGGTTATGAGGTCAGGTTTGCCAGTTACTTATGTAGATATTATTAAATCTCATTCTATGTCTCCACCCCGTAAAATTGCCAAAGAATACAACATACCAATTTACCTTTTGTAATGAAATATAAATCTATCTTTATTAAACCTAAATATAAATCTATCTGTTGGCATGGTATGGCACCCGCACTATGCACTTCATACCCATTGGCATCCATCATCTGATCTGCATGAACCTGGTAGCATGGCCATCCAGCCTGTAGAGTCTTAAAGACTCTGCAGCAGGCTAGATATTGCTCGCCGTCGACAGTTATCCATTTAGTCTGTCGTGGCAGGAGCCGCCAGCGCGGTCGTTTCCCGTTCTATACTGTACTTTTGTCGAATGTATTTCCGTACTTATCACCACTTTCTGTATTGTTATCCTTACTCAACACTTCCACTTGGTGTTCACCACACCCAGCACCCACACCTCAGCAGACACTACACCGCGTTTATTGTGATGTTAGCTTGAAAGTTATTATCATTTAGCATTATTATTTTAAATTTCTTTATTATTATTATTATTAAATAAATTTATGATTAATTACAGTACAATTACAATGGTGATAGGCTATCTGATTCTGGAGGAGGCTTGTCTCATATAGCATTGACATAATGTTAAATATTTCATTTCATTTACCTACTTGAATTTATAATTAATACAGATTTATTTTAATTTCAATTGTATTAAATTTCAAAAGAACAAATCTAATTAATATATATATATATATATATATATATATATATATATATATATATATAAGTTTTCATTAATTTGATTGTTTGGATTTGTTTTAAAGGTTTAAACATACATTAATTTTGATACAGAGAGATTAAAATATCTACTTTGATGATAATTATATAATATATTATTTTTATTTTTATATAGTAATTTTTTAAATTATAAAAAATATTATATATTCTGTCTTTACACAAGGTGAGTAAGTTTTATCCATTATTTATTAATACTACTTTAAATAGTGAATAATTTTAAAAATATTAATCATTTCTAATATTTAAACTTTTAAACTTTTGAATTGATTAAAAAGTTTAACATTCTTTTAAAGTCAATACAAGATTGGTTTGCAATTCACAACATATCCTATCATACTACTTGTGTTAGTTTCTCTTTACTTATGAATATGGTTTATATTGATCATTATTAAACAACATAATTTAGTAGAATGTTTAATATATTTGTATATATAATATATAATAATGTGGGGTTTCAATGTTTTATTTTACCATTAATTTATAAATAGATTTTTTTTCATTTTTCAACTTATTTTATTGAAATATATTTGATTGTAAACCATATAAACAACACTACATAAATGACTTAAAGAAAACCAAAAAATTGTTATATGTAAAACCTAGTTTGTAACATCCTGCTCTAGCGTATTGAGTGAACTTATTCTTTGAGGACACTTGCTCACAAGTGATCGGGATTATTATGCTATTAAAACTTTTGAGTTTAATTATGAGGCGTTATGGGTTGATGATATGTTGTTTTACTACATTGACATAGACAAGTGCTATTGACTCGGTTTTACTGAGTGTACAAGGTTTTGGACCTCGAGGATGCAGAGGCATCGATGGAACCCCTTGGACTCTAGATCGAGTTAGGGAGTCTGCCATTGGAGTTTGATTGTTTTACTATGATATTAGTGCATCTGATTAGATGATATGATGTGGATATGTTATGACATGATTTGTTGATGATGCAGGCTGATGATAGCTTGCCGACCAGACTCACATGTGGAGTAAAGGGGTCGCACACGACTACCAGAGATGTGAGAGAGAGGTGTGGACAACAGCCCTACATATCTTACTAGCACTCCCACCGTGGCTCGAACTATAGGTTAACGATTACCTAGTTCGAGAGGACCCACGATGTTGTGAGGGTAGACTGCGACAGTTGCTCAAGATGATTCTAAGGGGCGTGCAATAAGGTGGGGGCCTTATTCCTTAGAATCCCTTAGTCTCCCACAAGTTCACCTGGCAGAGTGTTGACTCCAGGGGTTATTGATGTCTACCAATCAATCAAGAGGCAAGTGGCACCCTTGGAGCACGTAGTGCATTCTGAAGGGTACATCGCGTAAAGGAACAGATGAGGCGAGTGGGACCCTTGGAGCACCTAGTGCATCTTGAGGGGCACATCATATTGAGGATGATAGAGGGATGAACCTAGATGGCCCTAAGACAAATAACATGTTAAGAAATTTTAAAACAATTTCCCTAATTAAATGTTGCCCAGTACAAAATCTAAGTTCTAAGTCTAAAATTTCACTAGGGGTAAAAATTTTGTCTACCAAAAAAATAATAATAAAATAAAAAAATTTAAAATAAAAACCACTTAAATAATAATTATGATCTTCATAAAATTTTGTAACATGAAGGGAGTAAGAAATTAAATTATTCATAAGAAATAAAATCTATGGATATAAAATGTAAAGAGGGAATTAATTATTTTATCTT
>ML806679.1:67957-113189 GCA_009831015.1 Picea engelmannii
AGGTAACATAAAAAGGAAAAAGGGGAACTTAAGGGAAAAAGCGGGAAGTCAACTTAGTAAAGAATCTACATTTAAGAGCTTTCTAATTTTAAACTGAATTAGCAATTTCATAATAGGGAAAGCCTTTAAAACCTGTAAGGGAACCTAGGGACACCTAGGAGTGATTATAGGAGTAACTCTAGGTGGGTGAGGGAAATAAAGATAATTACTTAATTAAAGAAATTAATTCATGGAAGATTGTAGGGGATGAGGGACTTGTACGGAAAGGAAATTTTAGGAATTTATTTTTAAAAATTTAATTAATTGAGATTTTAGGAAATAAAGGAAGTTCGAAACTCTATAAATAAAGCAAGGAGAATTATGAAGGATCATATTTTGTTTGCGTAACGTTATGCTGCAGAAATATCGACTTGATTGATTTACTTATGGGGAGTTGGGATACCCAGCTCAGACAGGAGTGGTAGCTCGGCCTTGTGAGGCAAGATGGGAGCTAGACGAAACCTCTGGATAGTGTGTCTAGGCCCTTTGTGGTTCGGGGGGCTAAGGGGGAAGAAGAGTACCCCTAGAATTGGTTGGGAGGTACCGGTGAGGTATCAACAGTCAGCGAGAGGGAGTTGCACAGAGCGCGGGATGCCATTCGAAGCGAGTGATCAGGCAACGGTATGCTCTTTTATTTTGTAAAGTAGAATGAATTAGGACTTATGCTTGGATCTGCATGTTTATTTGTAAATGGATTGGATGTTTAGATTGATAACGAACCCCTTTTTCTCAGCCTAGCTGATTGTTTGGTTGATTGATTTCTCGTGGCCTTCGTCTCCTCTTGACTTGACAACTGTGTGGTTTGACTGTGACCCATGTGATTGTTTTCTTTTCATCCCTAGCACACTAGTCCTCGACTGAGCAATTGGCCAGGAGCCTGATCTACGATCGCTGCCTTAGCATTAAAAGACATATGGATCTCAACGCCCTGCTTTTTTGTGCGAGGATGGTGAATGAAGGATGACCCTATCCGCCGTCAACCTCTGTTTTTGTCCTTGGCGGATTGTTGTCTTATGCCCTGGTGCGTTCATTAACCCTGGACAATTTGATTGTCCGCAAGGTTTTTCCATGAACTTGGCATGTTTATATCTATTGTTATCCCGTTTTACTTTGCCTTTTTATCTCGCTGGACATTCCTGCGTTTTCAAATTATTGACTGTGTTTTTATGCATGCATGGATAAATTTTACTCTGTGATTCTCCTTTTTAGACAACATTCTCCCCACGTATTTCTTGGCGTTTTACACCGCCTTCCACCGGTTTTCACACAACGTTCTGGTTGGGTTTTACTGTTCCTTGGTTTGGATCCTTATGGTTAATAAACCGCAATTTTCTTGGCCTTGACACACTGCAATATCATATTACTCTTGTGATGGATTGACATTTTATTTCTACTATAGCAATTGAAGTGGTGATTACAGTAAATAGGATTGAAATTCAATTACGTGAATAGGGAGAATAAACCAATAGCATTAGCTCTAGCATTTGAAATAGTGTCTTTATAATACTACGGTGATATTACCAAGATATTTATACTTAATATTTACCACTGTGATCGTTATTCCTTCTGCGTTGACTCTTCATGGATGTATATACATGGATGTTGTATATTTGTATTTAATTTATTGTTGTGTAGTTTTATAATCCGTTAACAATCCCTGGTATAGTTATAATTCATTACTATATATACATGGAAGTGGTATCATCGTAGTTAATTTATTATTGTGTGTTAATGTGTAGATATCCCGTGATAAGTCTTAATGTGTAATAACAGTGATTTTCCTTTTATAAAAACAATTTATATAGCGAATCCATAATAGCAATTGCATTTCTGATAGCGAAATCATAAAACAATTTTATAGATATTGCATAATCGCAAATTCGTTTTGTAAAATTGTTTTTATAAAATTCGTTCTAGCAAATTCGTTTCTGGCAAATTCCTTTTGTAAAATTTGTTCTGGAAAATTCGTTCTGGCAAATTCGTTTCTAGCAATTTCATTTTGTGAAATTATTTCTGTAAAATTTCTTCTGGAAAATTCGTTTCTGGCAATTTCGTTTTGTAAAATTGTTTCTGTAAAATTTGTTGTAGCAAATTTGTTCTGTAAAATTTGTTTCTGGCAATTTCGTTTTGTGAAATTGTTTCTGTAAAATTTGTTCTGGAAAATTCGTTTCTCGCAAATTCGTTCCTGGCAACGATGCCCTTCCTCCTTAAAATTTTAGGTGATTTCTGGAATGCTAGCTACACGTTATAACCATCGATGTTTTATGCAATATTAGATAAGAAACACAAAAAAATCTATTCCTTCAATTCAACTCAGGAGAAACTTTCTAAATAAAAAGGATTTCGTTCCTTAATTACAAAAATTACTAACTTTACTCCCTTGGTAAGTGAGCTGAAACATTCCTTATTTTATGCCGAAAATTGTGCACCGAGGTAAAGTAAACAAGTCGAGCCCGTGCCCTTGAAAAAAGAATAATATAAAATAATTATAAAACTTTAATTTTATTTGCAGCTATACTCACTCCCAGTGGAATTACTGTCCCTACTTTCACACTTGTCGCGGTGTATGTTTATGCACCTTGTTAATGTTGGTAATGCATCAATGGATTTGGTATGTGTAAATGTAGTCAAATTATTGTTGGAATGTATTGAGTTAATAATGTCCCCATGATGTTTCCTGCCATGACGTAGTTAGTATTGTTAGTGGTATTTTAATTGATAGGTCATTTATTATTTAATGTCATGTTATTAAATGCCTTGGTAAATTGCTTTGTGATAAGGGCTTTTATTATTGCTTCATTGTTTATTTTAAATGGTAGCCTTCTAGTTTGAAATGGATGTTATTGTCATCAAGATTAATGGCTAGTTAGAAGGAGTGTTGGATTAAATATGGGTTTCATATTTCACCTTGCTAGACTGGTTGCATTTAATGTCCATTTGCTTATTGGCTCATTTATAATTTTAGTCAAGCTAGTTAGCCTACAATTGATGTTACTTATATTTTTAACCATGTCGAAGTTCAGACTGGCTTATTGGATTCTATTTAATGTTGATTTAGATGGTGCCTTAAGGCAATGTGGATGCAATATTGATGGTTTTAGTTTCTCGCTTCTTGCGCAATGAATTGTATGTTGTGAATGATAATAATAGATGTTGGGTTTCTTACGCATCGAGATTTATGTAGTAGATGGTGGTTCTAGATAATTAGTTTTTTTCATCTAGTTTATTTTTGGTTGATGGCCTTAAACTTATTTATTTCTTGCGCACCTGAAAATTAAGGTTTTGCATGACATATTGCATAATGTTAGATTTTACTTCTTGCGCACAAGGGAATGTCAATGTAATGTATGGTAGATGGTTATTTACTTCTTGCGTCATCAAATTTATTGTAACAATTCCGAGTGAAAGAGGGTTAATGTGTGACCTTATATAAATAACATAGATTTTATTTTGAGCGTAAATAAATTGTTTCAATGTCTACCATATGCAAAATACTTTAAGGGTGGACTTTAGATATTCTTGAAAGATTTATATAATTGATTATTGTGGAGTGAAGTGTCTGGGATGATCTTGATGTTGTCTTTTAGCTTGTCGGCTTGGACTTGTACTTTGGGGTGGGATGTAGACACCTCCATGTTCCTCAGAACAGTCGCTAGCCCTGAGACCTTAAATGGTCAAAATCGATGGGAACCTGGGCTTGAGAGTTGCTTATGTGTCTTGGAGGTCCTAACCATTGCAGGGTAGGACGAGCGGGTAGTCAGTCTTATTTTTGTTGTCGATTGATTGTCATTCTTTGCTTCCGGATGCTTGATGTGCATCTTAGGTCGTTATGTTGTGGTTGCAGTTGCATGCGTGATGTTTGTCGTTGTGTTGCGACGCAGAGTAGAATGTCTTTATTACCCTTGTACACACGCGCACACATAAAAATAAATAAAATTTGCACTTGTTATAAAAGGTTTGTTGTCATAACTAACGGGAGGTTTGTTACATATGGTATCAGAGCGAGGTTGAACCCACGACTTGGGATCGCTATAGATTTCGTTGATATGATTGATTATACTATTGTTGATCGAGTTGACTTGTGTGCATACAGGTAATCATTGTTAGAGGATGTCGCGGAGGCAGACAACGGGGTGCGAGGGGAGGAGCCGCGATGCCTCCAATAGCATCCACACCTGAAGGGTCTAACCCCCAGGGAGACGAGTAGGTTCTCGGACATGAGCAGATAGTAGTTGGCGATGTAGTCAGAATGATGAGATCCTTTTAGCGCATGTCCGAGGCACTGATCAACCATTTGGATAGAGATGAGGCCAGGCGTCAGCACTCGCTGAGGTTCCATAGCACGCTCCGGTCAGTACTGGTAGCATTCACCGTGAACTCGAGTAGATCAAATTTCCCGAGTTCTTTGGTGCCCCGGACGACGCAGCTACTGAGGCATGGTTGGAGAACATGGCGATGTGATTCACACTTCGCGATTATACCTCCAACATGAAGGTCCGCATGGTGGTCTTTCAACTGAAGGGGAGCACTCTTCTATGGTGGAAGACGCTCGTACCATAGATGAACATGGTCATCGAAGACGTTTCATGGGAATTGTTCAAGGAATGGTTTAGATAGAGGCACCTTTCAGAGGAATTAATTGAGTGTCAACTCAATGAGTTCAACGCCTTATGACAGGGAGGTCGTATGGTGCCCGAGTACGAGGCCCATTTTATGGAGATTCTCCGGTATGCTCTGCACCTTAACACTAAGAAACTTAAGGTCAATAGGTTTGTGTTCGGCCTTAATGGTAGCCTACATCAAAAGGTTAGGATTTTGATGCCTCAAACCTTGCATGATGTCGTCCAGAAGACCCTCATAGTAGAGGAGGAGCTTATCAGCGGGGGTCAGACTAGGACTCCAGCAAGACCAGCAGGGCAGGTGTCATCTAGAGCACAACAGCATCAGAAACCAACCAGACATACACCGGGATATCGTAGCTTCCATAGGGGATCCACTTTCACTACACCTCAATGATCGACGCCACAGTAGCGAACACCTTACCGAGGACCACAGCATCAACAGTAGCGTCGCTCGCAACATCAGCAGTTTAGGCCTATTCAGCAAAATAGACTAGGGTTATAGGCCGGTGGGTCGTCATCTTCTACATCAGGTACAAGGACTACTAGGCTGAAGAAGGGATGTTGGACGTGTGGGGAGCCACACTACCAGTGCAATTTCCTGGTGGAGAGGACTAGAGCGTCTGGGTCAATCGGACCCACTACTGTGGGAGATATGGGCAACGCCCATTGGATTCATGCAACGGTGAATAACCGCCAGGTAGAGCATCATTCGACTGTGCTCAAGACAATAGGTACCATCACTTACTAGACCCTTAGTATTTTGATAGATCCCGGTTCTACCGAGAGTTTCATTTTTGGTGAAGCGCTAAAAATGATTAAGGTAAAGGCAATCGAATAGGACAAGTTTAGCTTCGTGGAGATGGCTTCGGGAGCCAAACAGAAGGTTGGACGAAAGGTTACGGGCTGTGTCCTTAACCTGGGAGAGTTTGTCACAATGGCCAACCTGTACGTCATGATCTTAGGATCTTATGATGTCATGATTGGTATGGACTCGTTGGAATCGCATGAGACGATACTCAACTATAAGACAAAATGGTTGAGCTTGGTCGATGACGAGATACAAAGACGTGTGATTGTAGGACGGAACCATGGAGTTTCCCTGAGGCTCATCTCTTCCTTACAGCTACGGAAGAGTATGTGCAAGGGGTGCAAGATTTATGCAATCCTTGCGTTAAATGAGAAGAGAGTAGCGGAAGGTCTAGAACACCTTCCGGTGGTGAAGGAGTTTGCGGATGTATTTCCAGATGAGTTACCTGGGATGCCGCCAAAGAGGGAATTGGAGTTTACCATAGACCTAAAACCGAGGACTGAACTGATAGCAAGAACGCCTTATTGGATGTCGACCCGGCAGTTATAAGAGTTGAAAATGAAACTGAAGGAGTTGCTAGACCTGGGACTGATATGTCTTAGTGTGTCACCGTGGGGTGCACCTATTATTTTCATATGAAAGAAAGAAAGATCATGGGGGCTTTGCATTTACTATTGTCAACTGAACAAGGCCACAATCAAGAGTCAGTATCCCTTGCTGAGAATTGATGATCTGTTCAATCAAATGAAGGTTGTGACGATGTTCTCCAAGATCGATTTGTGATCAGGGTATCACCAGTTTCGGATCAAGGAGGATGACATCCCTAAGACTGCCTTTAAGATGATGTTTAGACATTATGAGTTTACTATTTTACCGTTTGGACTAACAAACACCCCAGGGGTATTTATGAGTTTGATGAACGAGGTGTTCCGTGAGTACTTGGACAAGTTTGTCTAAGTATTCATTGATGATATTTTTATTTACTCTGGGACGACGAAGGAGCATGACGAGCACTTGGGCTTGGTACTATAGTGTCTGTGAGAGCAAAAATTGTATGGGAAGCTGTCCAAATGCTCTTTTTATCAAACGAAGATTCACTACTTAGGGCATGTCATCTCCGGTGAAGGCATCGTCGTGGATCCAGCAAAGGTCGAGGCTATTATGGAGTGGCCTGCATCGACGAATGTCCCAAAAGTGTGTAGCTTCATGGGTTTAGTAGGATACTATTGATGGTTCGTCGAAGGGTTTTCAAAGATAGAAAATCCGATCACAGAATTGCAGAAGAAAAGAAAGAAGTTTGTTTGGACCAAGAAATGTGCGGAAGCATTTCAGAGGCTCAAGGAGTTGTTGACAACAACGCCGATACTAAAGGTCCCTTACATGGACGCGGACTTCTTGGTATGCACTGATGCATCCAAGGAAAGGCTTAGGCAGAGTCTTGATGCAAGACGGATGAGTAATTGCTTACATTTCAAGGAAATTGAGAAGGCATGAGGAGAACTAGGCGACGCATGATTTGGAGTTGTTAGCCATCGTATATGCCTTGAAGGTTTGGAGACACTACCTTGTTGGACAAAAAATTGAACTAAAGATTAATCATTGTGGAATACAACAAATATTTACGCAAAGTGACCTGAACGTGCGACAACGATATTGGTTGAAATTGCTTAGTGAGTACGATTTCGAGATTACTTACATAAAAGGGATAGTGAATAGGGTGGTGGATGCATTGAGTCGGAGACCACGCATCTTTTCGGTGTTGCCTATTCAGACGAATCTACGTGAGAAGATTCTAACTTTATAGTGTGAGGATGACTAGTACAAAGAGGTTGAGGGTTTTATCAGAGAAAACACAATGATGGTACCATGATTTGAGGAATTTTCATTTGATAGCGATGGTTTATTGAGGTTTAAAGGTCATATTTACGTGCCACCAAACGACGAGTTGAGGATGTTGATCCTAAGTGAGGCTCATAGAGAAGTATACATGGCTCACTCAAGAGTCATGAAGATGAGGGTAGTCCTTAAACCCTTATTCTTCTGGAAGGGAATGAAGGCCGACATAGTCAACTATGTGGCCAAATGTCTAGAATGTCAACAGGTAAAGGTTGAACATAGACACCCAGCAGGATTACTACAACCACATCCTATTCCGAAATCAAAATGGTAGGTTATTTCGATGGATTTATTGTTGGATTTCCACTGACGGCAAGGAGACATGACTCGATTTTCGTAGTAGTCGACACTCTGACGAAGAGTGCTCACTTTATTCCTGTGCATATGATGTATCAATCACCTGACATAGCTAGAGTTTTCATTAGTGAGATTGTGAGGTTGCATGGCGTGCCTAAGAGGATTATATCCGACCGAGGATCGGTGTTTACTGGACGATTTTGGACGAGTTTCCAAGAGGCCTTGGGAACCCAACTTAACTTTAGTATTGCATATCACCCAAAGAATGAAGGGCAGAACGAATGAAAAAACCAAACCTTGGAGGACATGTTGCGCATGTACGTGATGGACCAACAAAAGCGTTGGGAAGAATTCTTGCCTCTAGTAGAGTTCGCTTACAACAACAATTACCAAAGCACCATTAAGATGGCGCCTTTCGAGTTCCTTTATGGGCGACCATGTCGGATGCTTTTGAGTTGGGATCTGCTTGAGGATAGGGTCCTGGTGGGACTAGAAGCGATCCAAGAAATGGAAGAGCAAATGAAAACAATAAGACAAAGGATTAAAGAAGCGCAGGATCGACAAAAGAGTTATGTCGATGCATGCCGTGTTGACCGTAGGTACGAGGTCGGTGATCGAGTCTTCTTGCGGGTTAAACCGCATAAGAGTTTGATCAAGTTTGGGAAGGGAGATCAACTCTCTCCTAGGTTCATGGGACCCTTAGAGATTGTGGAGAGAAAGGAGCATGTGGCCTATCGACTAGCCTTGCTTGATTCCTTGAGGCATATGCATGATGTTTTTCATGTATCTGTTTTGAGACATTATATTAGTGATCCTACACATGTTATTGACATGAGTTCCTTGCAGGTATCAGACGAGGGGGCACTCACAGCTGAGCCAGTCCACATCTTGGATCATCGTGTTCGATAGCTATGACATTGAACAATAGATCAGGTCAAGGTCCAGTGGGACAATTATAGTCTGCACTCGGCGACCTGGGAGGATGCATATGATATGTGCCAACAGTTTCCATTTTTTTTTTATAGATAGACATATGATACTGTGATTCATTTTACTTTGGAATTTATACTGTGAAACTTTAGGACGAAGTTTAGACCAAGAGGGGGTGTATGTAACATCCCACTCTGGTGCACTGAGCGAACTTATTCTTTGAGGACACTTGCTCGCAAGTGATCCGAATTATTATGCTATTAAAACTCTTGATTTTAATTATGAGGAGTTATGGGTTGATGATATGTGGTTTTACTACATTGACATAGACAGGTGCTATTGACTCAGTTTTACTGAGTGTCCAGGGTTTGGGACCTCGAGGATGCAGAGGCATCAATGGAACCGCTTGGACTCTGGATCGAGTCAGGGAGTGTGCCATTGGGGTTTGAATGTTTTACTGTGATATTAGTGCATCTGATTAGATGATATGAAGTGGATATCTTCTAACATGATTTGTTGATGATGCAGGTTGATGATAGCTTGCCGACCAGTCTCACATATGGAGTAAAGGGGTCACACACGACTACCAGAGATGTGAGGGAGAGGTGTGGACAACAACCCTGCCATAGCCTACTAGCACTCTCATCATGGCTCGAACTGTAGGTTAACGATTACCTAGTTTGAGAGGACCCACGATGCCATGAGGGCAGACTGTGACAGTCGCTCACGATGATTCTAAGGGGCACACAATAAGGCGGGGGCCTTATTCCTTATAAGCCCTTAGTCTCCCACAAGTTCACCTAGTGGAGTGTTGACTCCAAGGATTATTGATGCCTACCAATCATTCAAGAGGCGAGTGGCACCCCTGGAGCACGTAGTGCATCCTGAAGCGCACGTCGCGTAAAGGAATAGATGAGGTGAGTGGCACCCTTGGAGCACCTAGTGCCTCTTGAAGGGCATGTCGCATTGAGGATGATAGAGGGATGAACCTAGATGGCCCTAAGACAAATAACAGGTTAAGAAATTTTAAAACAATTTCCCTAATTAAATGTCGCCCAGTACAAAATCTAAGTTCTATGTCTAAAATTTCGCTAGGGGTAAAAATTTTGTCTACCAAAAAAAATAATAATAAATAAATAAATAGATAAAATAAAATTTAAAATAAAAACCACTTAAATAATAATTATAATCTTCATAAAATTTTGTAACATGAAGGGAGTAAGAAATTAAATTATTCATAAGAAATAAAATCTGTGGATATAAAATGTAAAGAGAGAATTAATTATTTTATTTTTCGATAATTTAAAAAGATACTAAATTAATGATAAAAGGGAAAAGGGGTTAAATTCCACACCTGCCTTTTTGAGTTCTAAGTAAAAGGGGAAAGAGGGAAAATAAAAAAAAATAGGAAACTAGGGAAAGGAGGTAACATAAAAAGGAAAAAGGGGAACTTAAGGGAAAAAGCGGGAAGTCAACTTAGTAAAGAATCTACATTTAAGAGCTTTCTAATTTTAAATTGAATTAGCAATTTTATAATAGGGAAAGCCTTTAAAACCTGTAACGTAATCTAGGGACACCTAGGAGTGATTCTAGGAGTAACTCTAGGTGGGTGAGGGAAATAAAGAAAATTACTTAATTAAATAAATTAGTTCATGGAGGATTGTAGGGGATGAGGGACACTTGTACGGAGAGGAAATTTTAGTAATTTATTCTTAAAACTTTAATTAATTGAGATTTTAGGAAAGAAATGAAGTTTGAAACTCTATAAAATAAAGGAAGGAGAAGGATGAAGGATCATCTTTTGTTTGCGTAACGTTACACTGCAGAAATATCGACTTGACTGATTTACTTGTGGGGAGTTGGGATACCCATATCGGATAGGAGTGATAGCTCGGCCTTACGAGGTGAGATGGGAGCTAGACGGAACCTCTGGATGGTGTGTGTGGCCCCTTTGCGTCTCGAGGGGCTAAGGGGGAAGAAGAGTACCCTTAGCATTGGTTGGGAGGTACCAGTGAAGTCTCAACGGTCGGCGCGTGGGAGTTGCATGGAACGCGGGACATCATTTGAAGCCGGTGATAAGGCAACGATACACTCTTTTATTTTGTAGAGTAGAATGCATTATGACTTATGCTTGGATCTGCATGTTGATTTGTAAATGGATTGGATGTTTAGATTGATAGAAAACCCCTTTTTCTTAGCCTAGCTAATTGTGGTTGATTGATTTCTCATGGCCTTCGTCCCCGCTTGACTCGAAAGCCCTATGGTTTGACTGTGACCCATGCGATTGTTTGTTTTTCGTCCCTAGCACGCCAGTCCTCGCCTGAGAAGTCGGCCAGGAGCCTGATCTACGGTCGTCACCTTAGCGTTAAAAGATCTATGGATCTCAACGCCCTGCTTTTCTGTGCAAGGATGGTGAACGAAGGATGACCCTATCCACCTTCAACCTCTGTTGTTGTCCTTGGTTTATTGTTGTCTTACGCCTTGATGCGTTCATTAACCCTGCAGAATTTGATTGTCGGCAAGGTTTTTCCATGAACTTGGCATGTTTATATCTATTGTTATCTCGTTTTACTTCGCTTTTTTATCTCGCTGGACATTCCTACGTTTTCACATTATTGACTATGTTTTTATGCATTCATGTATAAATTTTACTCTACGATTCTCCTTTTTAGACAACATTCTCCCCACGTATTGCTTGGCGTTTTACACCGCCTTCCACCAGTTTTCACACAACGTTCTGGTTGGGTTTTATTGTTCCTTGGTTTGGATCCTTATGGTTAATACACCACGATTTTCTTGGCGTTGACACACTGCAATATCATATTACTCCTGCGATGGATTGACATTTTATTTCTACTATATCAATTGAAGTGGTGATTATAGTAAATAGAATTGAAATTCAATTACGCAAATAGGGAGAATAAACCAATAGCATTAGCTCTAGCATTTGAAATAGTGTCTTTATAATACTACAGTGATATTACCAAGATATTTATACTTAATACTTATCACTGTTATCCTTATGCCTTCTGTGTTGACTCTTCATGGTTGTATATACATGGATGTTGTAAATTCATATTTAATTTATTGTTGTGTAGTTTTATAATCCATTGACAATCCCTGGTATAGTTATAATTCATTGTTGTATATACATGGAAGCGATATCATCGTAGTTAATTTATTATTGTGTGTTAATGTGTAGATATCCTGTGATAAGTGTTAATGTGTAATAGCAATGATTTTCCTTTTATGAAAACAATTTATATAGCGAATCCATGATAGCAATTGCATTTCTAATAGCGAACTCATACAACTATTTTATAGATATTTCATAATGGAAAATTCATTTTGTAAAATTGTTTCTGTAAAATTTGTTCTGGCAAATTTGTTCTGGCAAATTCGTTTCTGGCAATTTCGTTTTGTAAAATTTCTTTTGGAAAATTCGTTCTGGCAAATTCGTTTCTGGCAATTTCGTTTTGTGAAATTGTTTCTCTAAAATTTGTTTAGGCAAATTCGTTCTGACAAATTTGTTTCCGGCAATTTTGTTTTGTAAAATTGTTTCTGTAAAATTTGTTCTGGAAAATTCGTTCTGGAAAATTCGTTACTGGCAATTTCGTTTTGTGAAATTGTCTCTGTAAAATTTGTTCTGGCAAATTCGTTCTGGAAAATTCGTTACTGGCAATTTCGTTTTGTGAAATTGTTTCTGTAAAATTTGTTCTAGCAAATTCGTTCCTGGCAACGATGCCCTTCCTCCTTAAAATTTTAGTTGATTTCTGGAATGTTAGCTGCACATTATAACCATCAATGTTTTATGCAATATTAGATAAGAAACACAAAAAAATCTATTCCTTCAATTCAACTCAGGAGCAACTTTCTAAATAAAAATGATTATGTTGCTTAATTACGAAAATTAGTAACTTTACCCCCTTGGTAAGTGAACTGAAACATTCCTTATTTTATGCCAAAAATTGTGCGCCCAGGTAATGTAAACAAGTGGAGCCCGTGCCCTTGAAAAAAGAAAAATATAAAATAATTATAAAACTTTAATTTTCTTTGCAGCTATACACACTCCTAGTGCAATTACTGTCCCTACTTTCACACTTGTCGCGATGTACGTTTCCGTGCCTTGTTAATGTTGGTAATGCATCAATGGATTTGGTATGTGTAAATGTAGTCAAATTATTGCTGGAATGTATTGAGTTAATAATGTCCCCATGATGTTTCCTGCCATGACATAGTTAGTATTGTTAGTGGTATTTTAATTGATAGGTCATTTATTATTTAATGCCATGTTATTAAATGCCTTGGTAAATTGCTTTGTGATAAGGGCTTTTATTATTGCTTCATTGTTTATTTTAAATGGTACTTTTCTAGCTTGAAATGGATGCTATTGTCATCAAGATTAATGGCTAGTTAGAAGGAGTGTTGGATTAAATATGGGTTGCATATTTCACCTTGCTAGACTGGTTGCATTTAATGTCCATTTGCTTATTGGCTCATTTATAATTTTAGTCAAGCTAATTAGCCTACAATTGATGTTACTTATATTTTTAACCATGTCGAAGTTCAAACTAGCTTATTGGATTCTATTTAATGTTGATTTAGATGGCGCCTTAAGACAATGTGGATGCAATATTGATGGTTTTAGTTTCTCGCTTCTTGCGCAATGAATTGTATGTTGTGAATGATAATCATAGATGTTGGGTTTCTTACGCATCAGGATTTATGTAGTAGATGGTGGTTCTAGATAATTAGTTTTTTTCATCTAGTTTATTTTTGGTTGATGGCCTTAAACTTATTTATTTCTTGCACACCTGAAAATTAAGGTTTTTCATGACGTATTGCATAATGTTAGATTTTACTTCTTGCGTGCAAGGGAATGTCAATGTAATGTATGGTAAACGGTTATTTACTTCTTGCATCATCAAATTTATTGTAGCAATTCCGAGTGTAAGAGGGTTAATGTGCGACCTTATATAAATAACATAGTTTTCATTTTGAGCGTAAATAAAGTGTTTCAATGTCTACTTTATGCAAAATACTTTAAGGGTTGACTTTAGATATTCTTGAAAGATTTATATAATTGATTATTGTGGAGTGAAGTGTCGAGGATGATCTTGATGTTGTCTTTTAGGTTGTCGGCTTGGAATTGTACTTTGGGGTGGGATGTAGACACCTCCACGTTCCTCATAACAGTCGCTAGCCCTGAGACCTTAAATGGTCAAAATCGATGGGAACCTGGGCTTGAGCGTTGCTTATGTGTCCTGGAGGTCCTAACCATTGCAGGGTAGGACGGGTGGGTAGTCAGTCTTATTTTTGTTGTCGGTTGATTGTCATTCTTTGCTTCCGGATGCTTGATGTGCGTCTTAGGTCGTTATGTTGTGGTCGTAGTTGCACGCGTCATATTCGTCGTCATGTTGCGACGTAGAGTAGAATGTCTTTATTACCCTTATACACACGCACACACACATAAAAAGAAAAAAAATTACACTTGTTATAAAAGCTTGTTGTCGTAACTAACAGGATGTTTGTTACATAATTTTATAATAACATTATGTGCAATAATATTGCATTAAAAGTTAAAACCATAATTAAGCAAAAACAATTTACTATTAAAATTAACAAACAGTTTTAAAAAATCACGATTGAAAATAAAAAAAAGTTAAAAGTTAAAATTTAATTTATTTTACCGTGTTCTCATATCAAATGTTATAAAAAATTTAATAAACAACTTCATAAAAAAATATGGTCATCATCATATCAGATGTTATAAAATATTTAATAAACAACTTCATAAAAAAAATATGGTCATCATCATATCAGATGTTATAAAATATTTAATAAACAACTTCATAAAAGAATATGGCCATATGTAACTTTAATAAATAGTTAAATAAATAAGCAAAAAAGATCTTTTATGGACGGGAAATAGAATTTTTGAATATATATATTTTTTCGAATATATATATTTTTTCGAATATAAATAGTTAAATAAATAGGGACCGTAAAAGCAAGCTTTTTTATGGACGGGAAATAGAATTTTCGAATATATATATTTTTTAAATATTTATATAGATTTATTTTATATTATTTTTTAAATATTTATATAAACGTATTTTAACTGTGTTTATTTTTATTTTTTATAATAAAAATAAATTGTATACGAACGGGAAATAAAAATATTCAATGTATGTTATTTTTAAAATATTTATATATCAGTTGAATGATTCTAATTATTAAAAACGTAAAAAACTTATATTTTATAAGTATCATTTATCTCACAAATAAAAAATATTATATATCAATTCACATTATCGTCATCATTGTAACACACGACTTTTGAAAACCCAAATTCTTATCGTGTCCAACAAGTTTTATTCAATAACTCTCCGTACTATCCGATTCTTGGAAGCGTCACTGGCTTTATCACACAGTTAGCATAGTCCTTGCGATCAGGCATGGATAAATAGAAAATGGGAGAGTAGACATTTTCTTCACTCACAATAAAATTGTTTTTTATTAAATTAGGTATACATATTTGTATATGAACCATGTTCTCAACTATATAATAAATTTATAAGGGAATATCTCAACCACAAAGTAATACTAGGATTTAATAGGGGAAAATATATCTTACAATTAACTAGATCTAATAAACTCCTAAATAATAGAATCCCACATTAAACACAAGATAATTAGGAGTTACTATCTCCAACACCCTCCCTTAACAAGTACTTGTCTTGATCTATAATGTTTGTCTTTTTTTTTTTATAAAGTATTCATCAACATCTTTATTCGCTTTTGAAATATCAGAGACTAAGCTCCATCACACAACTGTCATTCTGAGCTATCACTTGATCCATTGAAAATACAATTGCTTTAGATCATCAATTTTGTATTTGTAATGATTGGACTACTAACCATTCTATTGTCATACTTCCATCTGCCGAAATACATAACTCGTTGTATTCACCAGTTATCAAGGAAAGGAGTCTAGATATTGAATGTATCAAGAAGTTAATATGACAACATGATCTAATGCATTCATCATCACAAAGTGTAGACGCAACCTAATGACAATGTTCTTGTGGCACCACATTCACCAAGAAACACAATCTCTTTGGCCATTTTACAAAATCTCTACAATTTCAATCTAGTTTCTCTCTTTCTTCACCAGAAGGCTGGACAATGTTCTTGTGACACCTCATTCACCAAGAAACATAAGAGACTCATGGATTGGAGAGAGGATGCAGACAGATCTGAGAAACAAAAAACAACAAAAAAAATGATGTTGCACCTCCATTTGTGGGGAGATCTATACTCGCTCTCTGTGGATCAATGACCATGAGGAATACAATCACCATCAAACTATAGAACCTTCTTGAGTACATGGGTGACCACAATTCCATCTCTCCTATGTATAGGCTCTATAGACTCCTTTGAATCATATGTGTCAGTGGCTCGAGATCGAATCCAGGGATTCTTCACAATTCTCAACCTTCAACCTCCTCCTATGCACATGGCTTGTGCTTACCTGGGTAACGTAGGCAATAATGATCAATGTCCAAGTACCCCAAAGTTCCCACCAACAACTTGGAAAATGGGAAATTGTTTTTAGCAAGGCCAAGTAAGGATGAATTGAGCTCTCTTCCTATTTTGTGATATTGTTTCCAATCAGAAGTTTTGTGCTGGTGTCTCTATTATAGTCCTCCAACTATGTGTAGGCAGCTCCGACGACTATTCTCCATGACAAAAGGGAAATTCCCTTGACAATGCTGATGTTGATGATCGTGCAACAATATCTCAAAAACTTTGCAGGGTACAGGAAACAATACCAATCAAATAAGGACAACGATTCCCTCACAAAACAAGCACAAAAGAAATACAACACTTAGACAACTCAACACACTCTACTCTCCTAAATATATACAAATGTTTAAAATTGAGGAATTTCCATGATCACAACCCCTCTCGTGAGAGAGTCAAGGATTTACAAGCTCTAATACCAACTTAGAAAAATGGGAGAGTAGACATTTTCTTCACACATACAATAAAAAAATTTTCATTAAATCAAGCACACATATTTATACATGAATCTTTCTCTCAACTACACAACAAATTCATGACGAAACATCTCAACCAAAAACTAATAATAGGATATAATAGTTGGAGAAGATCTCTCACAACCAACTAGATCTAATAAACTCCTAAAAAATACAATCCCACATTAAACACAAGACAAGTTGGAGTTAATATCTCCAACAAAATCGTTTCAACATTGCCTGAAAATCGGTGTTTGCACGTCATATTTTGCCAAAATCCGCTCAAAGATATTGATAATTGACTTATTCTTAAGATGATTGTCGTTACCAACATGCCTTTTATAGGTGTCGAAGGACTTAGTACCCGACAAGATCATTCTCTCCTAAAGCAGTCTCACCAAGCTYYGGCCTACGTCAAGTCAGAGTTATGAAAAATTGAATTCCATCATCGCTCTTTCATGTCCGTTGGACATGGATGAGGTTTAATGGGAGTCTGCAAGGGTACTTCCTGCTCATTTTGTGAATAACTTAGTATGTGCAATGTTTGAAATGTCTATCACTACTCATATTGATGCCACTGTAGGAAGATATGGAGACTCGGGCTAAGAAAGATGTTGCAAAGGAAAAACTTCCCTACAAAGTATTCCTACAACTTTCGGATAACCAAACATCCAAGATTCAAGAGGCCGAGAAGAAAATTAGAGTGTTTTTGCATCAAGATTCTAATAAAAAAAATTCTCATAAGTTGGAACTTAGTAGGCTTATCCTCCACAATGTTCCATAGGAAATAGAAAAATTGTCGTCTACACTTGTCCAATTCCACCTTTCTAATAATAACCTAGGGGTAGAATTATCTCAAGAATATTATTAATTAGTGGTCCATAATCTCTCACATGAAATTGACACAGACTTAATTATTTATTTCAGATTTTCCTCTTGAATGTGTGATGAGTCTAGTGAATCATATTCATTCGGACATCCAATCAAATCGATTTACATTATTACGAGATTCCATAGGTTTGAGAAATTTTAGAAAAAAATGATTTAAATGATTGTTAAAAATCACACCCGACAAACTCAGATCATGTCTAGTTAACAAATTCCCAAAAATTGCACAGAAGAGATGAACAAAAATCTTTGTTGTAAATATTTAGTTTTTAAAAAATACAACTGATAAAATTTATCTATTGAGATATAACTAAGACAATAAGTTGTAGATTTATGAAGATGGAAGAAATTGCAGAACAATCTATGAGAGAAAATTCTCTACTAATTATTCAAACACTACAACCCAAACTCTGTTTCAAATAAAATAAATTACAATAGCACTTTGTGAACATAATAAAAACGCCATAGTGATGGAAATGAAATATTTGTTGATGAGAAAAGCGTTCGATCCCTATTTTTCTACACTAAGATAAGAACAAAAAAGTAAGATTAAACAACACCTGACAAAAATGTTGTTGATACCATAAGAGCCTTTTTAATCTTATAAAACTTATCTTATTTACCTTTAGCAATGAAACCTTGAGTTTTTTCAACATAAACATCTTCCTTCAAATATATATTTAAGAAAGCAGATTTAACATCCATCTAATAAATTGTTAACTTTAACTGAGATGCAAGGGAAAGAAAATTTCTTACATTTTAAAGTTTTTATACAGGAGAAAATGTTTCCTCATATTCAATGTCTTCTTGTTGCACTTATCCTTTTGCAACTAAATGTGCCTTATACTTTGAAATACTTCCATCCATATTAAATTTTAGCTTATAAATCCACTTTACTCCAGTAGTGGATTTTCCATCAAGAAGATCAACTAACTACCATGTATCATTTTTTTTCAATATTTTACATCTCATCCTCCATGGCTTGCACCCATGGCTCATCAATGCAAGTTTCTTTAAAATTAAAATCTTCAACATGGAATAAAGAAAAAAGAGAAAAATTATCACCAACATACCTAGATGTCTCATATATCTCTTTGAAACTTGTTTTTCTAGGAGAACTAGATGGAGGTGTTGCTTGTGTATCAACACGAGATATTTATATCATAGAGGATGTTCTTTATGGAGAACTTGTTGAAGGTGAACCTACATTTCTTATAGTAGAGGGCTCGAAAGATTGATCATTGTTATCAAAAAATAAATTTTCAATATGTGGAGTAATCACTTTATCTTCTCCTTCATCAAAGATCACATCTCTAATAAAATAAATCTTATTAGTAAGTGGATCATAATACCTATAAGCCTTGTTTTTTTTTGGATATCCAATGAAAATACATTTCACTGATTTTCCATCTAATTTTTGTCTTTGTTGTGCAATAATTTTAACAAAGCATGTAGACCCAAAAATTTCCAGATGAGAAATAGTTGTTTTTTTACAAAACCAGGCTTCATAAGGAGTAAAATTTTTACCATCTTTCTATCACTTCTAATGAGGATACATGTAGGTATATCAACTACATCTTCTCAATACATGTTTGAAAAACACATTTATTTCAACATAAATATGGTCATCTCTACAATTGTTCTAATTTTTCTCTCCTCTACTCCATTTTGTTGAGGAGTATATGCAATAGTTAACTCCTTCTTGATTCCATGTAAGATGAAAAATTCTTTGAATTCATTGGAGGTGATTTCTTCACTTTGATCAACTCTCAATACTTTCAAATAACATCTGGATTCCTTCTCAACAAGTACTTTAAATGTTGGAAAGAAACTAAAATCTTGAGACTTATCACTTAAGATATATACCGATGACATCCTTGAAAGATCATGTACAAAGAGAATAAAATCTATATTATTTCCAAGAGATAAAGTCTACATGAGGCCACAAATATCTACATGTACTAATGCCAAAGGTTCACGTTCTCTAAAATGATGAGTGGAAATATATCTTTTTGTTGCTTCCCTATTGCACAACCTTCACATATCTTATTATCTAGCTCTATGAATGAAGGAAAGCTTCTTACCAAGCTATTATTTGGCATGAAATAAAGAGATCCAAAATTAAGGTATCCAAACCTCATATGACATAACCAAGGCTCATAAACTGAGGCCTTCCAACAAGATAAATTTTATTCCACACATAATAAAAACATCCTATTATATATCATAGGAACTTTAGAGACAAGGCCATTTTTGTCAAAAATCTTACAAAACTTTCCTTAAAAAAAAATCTTGTAGTTTTTAGAATTTAGCTTCCCTATGCTAATCAAGTTATGATTTAAACTCGGAACACACAAATTATCATGTATATACATAAAACTTCCAATATTGACTTTTATGGAAAGGGTAATTTTTCTCTTTGTTGTGCAGGAATGTTAACAAAGTATCTAGACCTAAAAAATTTCAGATGTGAAATAGTTGGTTTTTTACAAAACCAAGACTCATAAGGAGTAGAATTTTTTACCATATTTGCATGACTTCTATTGAGGATACATCTAGGTGTTTGGATTGCATCTTCCCAATACATGTTTGACAAACACATTTCTTTCAACATAAATCTAGCCATCTTTACAATCGCTCTTCTTTTTCTCTTCGCTCGTCCATTTTGTTGAGGAGCATATGCAATAGTTAACTCCTTCTTGATGCCATGTAAGATGCAAAATTATTTGAATTCATTGGAGGTGAATTATTCACCTCGACCAGTTCTCAATACTTTCAAATACTGTTTGGATTCCTTCTCAACAATTACCTTAAATTTTGGAAAACAACTAAAATCTTGAGACTTCTCACTTAATAAATATACTGAAGACATCCTTGAAAAATCATGTAGAAACAGAAGAAAATACATACTCTTTCCAAGAGATAAAGTCTACATGGGGCCACAAATATCTACATGTACTAAGGCCAAAGGCTCATGTTCTCTAAAATGATGAGTGGAAAGCTATCTCTTTGTTGCTTCCCTATTGCACAACCTTCACATATCTTATTATATGGCTCTATGAATGAAGGAAAGCGTCTTACCAAGCTATTGCTTTGCATGAAATAAAGAGATCCAAAATTAAGGTGTCCAAACCTTATGTGCCATAAGAAAGGCTCATAAACTAACGTCTTCCAGCAAGATGAATTTTATTCCATACATAATAAAAACATCTTATTATATATCATAGGAACTTCTACGAAAATGCCATTTTTGTTAAAAAATCTTTAAAAAAAATTCCTTTAAAAACAATCTTCTAGTTTTTAGAATTTAGCTACCCTATGCTAATCAATTTATTCTTTAAACTAAAAACAAAGAAAGTATCATGTATATACATAATACTTCCATTCTTGACTTTTATGGAAAGGGTACCTTTTCCCATTACTTCTTCCTCATTATCACTAACACAATTTACTTTCCCCTTCACATTCTCATCTAACTTTACAAACAAAGTTTTATTTCTAGTCATGTGATTTGAGCACCCACTATCTAAATACCATACAAAATCATCTTTGGCATCAAAACTGTTACATGTGAGAAACAAAGTTTGAGAATCCTCATCTTCATGTTTATTAAAATTTTATTGAGAGATGTCTATTTTCTTCTTAAAAGAACAACTTTCAAGGTGACCATCTTTATTACAATAGCTACAATCAAAGTAACCTCTCTCAAGTTTGTTGCTTCTTCCTCTACCACGACCTCCTCTTCCTCTGGCTCTTCCATGGTCTCTACCCCCTCTACATGATGATGAAGAAAAGGAAGAAGCATCATTCATGAGAGTAGAATATTGCTTCTTTTTGTCGTCAACCTTCAACTTTCTTTGGAAAACGTGATCTAAAGGTTCCTCTTTCTTTTTTAACATGTCTTCATGTACTTGAATGTTTCCAAAAATATCAACAAGGGTTAGCTTTGATGAATCCTTTGACTTCTGGATAGCAATAGTGACAGGATAACTTTTTCAACCATCCAAATTCACCATGAGCATGATTAACATTCACAATATCTTGAATTCTAGTAATAAAAGATTCAACACTTTCATTTATTTTCATAGTAAGATATTAAGAATATCTTCTTAGCATTTGGAGTTTGACAACTTTTACCTTTACAAATCCCTTGTATTCCTTTTCCAAGGTCTCCCAAGCATCATGAGACATACTAGACTCTACAATCTTTGAAAATATTGTGATGTCAAATCGAGTTTGAATGATGAACAAATCTTTGGCATCATTTTTTCTGTTCTCCTTGATCTCCGTCTTTTGATCAACTGACTGTAAGAATCCTTATCACCTGGCTTTGTGTATCATATAGACATAAGCATCCATAAATATTGTAAGATAATCAAAGTTTTGATCTTCTCTTCACACACCAATACTCATAGTTTTCCCAACCCAAAGGAGGAATATGATATTGTACTGCGTTTGAATTTGGGGTCATTTCTCCTTCTCCAAATAAAATAAAAATGTTTTAATCAACCTGCGATGATACCAAGTGATAAATATGAGCAAAAATAGATTCAAATAACTATTAAAAATCACACCCAACCCTTTTAAGAAATTCCCAAATTATATATATATTTTTTAATATTTCTATGCACACCACTCTCTTTGATATAGATTCAAATAACTATTAAAAATCACAACCAACCCATTTAAGAAATTCCCAAATTACTCTCTTCTTTTTTTTAAATGTTTCTCTGCACAACACTCTCTTTGATAAAATTCACTAGTAATTATTCAAACACTACAACCCAAACTCTATTTCAAATAAAATAAATTACAACAACACTCTCTGAACATGATAAAAATGCTACATAACAACTATGTGAAGAGTCTATGAACATAATAAAAATGCTACATAACAACTATGTGAGACAAATGAAATTTTTGTTGATGATAAGACAATTTGATCCCTATTTCTCCAAACTGAGATAAGAACAAAAAACTAAGATTAAATAACGCCCGGAAACAACGTTGAAGACCCAATGTTGTCGTTGAGGAAGAAAAACATGGCAGGTTTCACTCAACTACGTGAACACTCTATGAACATTCCACATTGCCGCTTATTGCTTTCGCCACTCCTCGACAGACTGTGCACAATGTTTATTCTGGCTCTAATAGCTGCTTGTTCGGTTTTGAATGAAAAGTTTTTTTTGCATGTAAATGTATGAATAAAGTACAATAGAGGTTTTGGAGAAACACATCCTAAATGAAATATACTTGCTTATGGCTATGGACTGGGGTGAAGTGAAGTAAACCATTACATAAATTTTAAGTTTAACTTGTTTCATGGAGATAAGTAAGTGGTTAAGGAGAATATACAAATAAATGATTTTATGGATAGATTAGTGTTGATTTAAGAAATGTAACATTATCACCATCATAAAATATATAATTAATTTTATTATTAATATTATATTTAATTTTATTATTATTATTAAAATTGTTTTAGCATTATATTTAATACGTATTTCAATTTATTAAATTTATGTTAAAAATTTATAAGAAATTATATAAAAATATTAATTAATAAAAAAATTTAACCATTAGTTTCATTAATAAAAATATTAATTAATAAAAATATTAATTAATAAAATTATTAATTAATAAATATTAATTAATATTAATTAATAAAAAATATTAATTAATTAAAATATTAATTAATAAAAATATTAATTAATAAAAAAATTAACCATTAGTTCCAAATCGAAACAAAAGATTTGTTTGCAAACTCAAGAATCATTGTATGGCCTGAAGCATGCGAGGAAAATGGTACACCATCTTTGATTCCTTCATGGTGAGAAAAATTTTGCATTGTGGTTATGGTATATTTATTATCTTGGCATTAAATGTTATGCTTGACACTTGTAGCAAGAACAAGCATGTTTGAGATCAACAGGTTGGCTCAGTTGTTAGGATGTTTTATATGAAGAATCTAGGAGAAACAAAATAAATCTTGGCATGGAAATACATAGAGACAGGAAATATGGTAAGCTTAGTTATCACAATAGAAGTATGTGGTCAAGATATTCAGGAAATTCCGTATGAATAATGTGAAACCTGTAAAATCCCTTTGGATTTCCATTGTAAGTTTTCTTCGGGTTTATGTCCTAACTAATGAAGAAGAAAAGGGTTATATGTCTCAAGTATTATATGCTAGTAGGAAGTTTGATGATTGTGATGGAAAATGGTCAACATTTCACATGAAGTTGGTTTCGTCAGTACACACATGGAAAAACCAGGTGAAGAGCATGGAAATGGTGCTTCAAACACAGAAGCACAAGTATCACCTACATTGGTTGCACTGATTTAGTCCATGGTTATGATTCATGAGATTTGGATAAGAGGAGACCTACCTCAAGTTATGTCTTGCAAGAATGCAATGATCTATTGGGCAAGATTGGACAAGTACAGGATGCGGTGTTATGTGGTGGTCAAAATGTTGTGCATTTGACTAAAGGTCCAACATATGAAAATGGAAAAGTGCATCAGTTTATTAGACAAGTTATTGATGGAGGAAAAATGGTCCATACTAGAGCGAATTATACAGACATATTCACGTAATAGTATTGTTAGAGAAGTTGTGGAGCTGTGATGGTATTTGGATTCTCTTGCCTTGCATAAAAGGTGATGAATTAATTCAAGCATGATATATCATGTAAATTGTTGTCAAGGTGGAGATTGTTGAAAACGTGACAACCAATTTCCCATGCAGTTGCATGCACATTTAGATTGTGCATGCACGCACTCTTCAGTGAACAGGTTGTGTAACTATGTGATCTATTTATTATCAGTTCATGTAACTATGTGATAGATGTTATATATACGAACATGCCCATAGAGGTGAATGTGTGATGTGTGAGCAAGATGCAATACTGTGGAGTGTGGTGTGTGCATAGAGAGGAGAGGATGGTTGTATGCATGTGTTAGCTATTGTAATTCTCCCTTGAATAATAAGAATATCGATTATCATTTCCCCGTGGTTTTTCCCGTGTTGGGTTTCCACATAAATCACCGTGTCAATTGTGCAATTGTTATTCTCCGTTTAATCTTGGTTTTATTTTCTTTGCTATTAGAATCTTGTTACGTTTATGCTTCTGCTTCCTAACAATGTGTTGATACATTGAGTGCAAGTTCTCACCTTCCAAGCATTTATTGAGTGTTATCTTCTCTTGTTTTTATTATGTCATCACTTTAGAGAAGTCAATCCTAGACAAGATAAATATTTATTCTCACCTATCTTATACAATGATAAGACCTAGTTTGACAACATAAGAAATATCTTCTTACATTATAAATATTATCCTAGAAGAGTAAAAACAAAATTGTTAAAATGATAATGGACATCTTGCTTGTTCGATTGCCCCTACTCCCCTCATAGAGTGGGACTTTCCTTAGGTGTTAATTTGAGCATCAACACAAATCTACTATAATGTCCAACTCTGGATGATGAGCATAAATTCATATGCTCATGAAATAAAAAATCAGTTGTTGTCTTTTCAGTATATATCTAAATATTGAAGTTATAAATATTTCCTAGTAGTGTATCCTTTGCAATGAAATGTTTTTTTAGCATCATTGACTCTAATGACCTTGACATAATTTACATTAGTGGATGTTTTAAACGTGGAGTTGAGTCAGAAATTATCCATTTTGGGTGAGTTGGACTACGCCGAGTCAACAATTATCGATTTTGTTTATCCTACCAAGAGATGAAAAATCCATTCCTTCTTCATTCTATATTCTGTATACTTTCTAGTGCTACCTGTATTTCCATACTTACCACCACTTTTTCTTGGCAATTATCCATTTTGTTTATCCTACCAAGAACTGCAAAATCCATTCCTTCTTCATTCTATATTGTATTGTAGTTGAATATATTTGTATACTTTCTAGTGCTACCTGTATTTCCATACTTACGACCACTTTTTCTTGGCAATTATCCATTTGTTTATCCTACCAATAACTACAAAATCCATTCCTTCTTCATTCTATATTGTATTGTAGTTGAATATATCTGTATACTTTCTAGTGCTACCTGTATTTCCATACTTACCACCACTTTTTCTTGGCAATTATCCATTTTGTTTATCCTACCAAGAACTGCAAAATCCATTCCTTCTTCATTCTATATTGTATTATAGTTGAATATATCTGTATACTTTCTAGTGCTACCTGTATTTCCTTACTTACTACCACTTTTTCTTGGCATTAGCTAAGTATATTGAGGAGTTTGTGCTCATCTACGAATTAAATAGAAATTTTGCTAAATGAAAAGGATTATGAAAATCTGTTTTTAAAATTTTGAATATCTTTTAAGACAGTGAAATCATCTAAATTTAATAATAATAATAATAATAATTTTATTAAATTAAAAAAATAGATAAATAAAAAATATAACTTTATTGTTAAAAATTTTGCTATCAAAAACTATTTAATAATAATAAATAAAAGGATAATACTTGTGAAAAGTAACTCTAGTTGTTAAGACCGACGTAGTGATAGGTGTTTACAAACTTTTTGTATAAAAATTAAAGGTTATAGTGACAATTCTACCCCAAAAATTAATTCCGTTGAAAATAATTCCGTGAAAAATAAGATCTAAAATATAGATTTATATTACAATGGTCTTAATGAAAAATAAAAACTATAAGAAACGCATTCATAAGAACACGGCACCATAGAATTTTAATAAATTATTAAATAAATAAGTGAAAAAGATCTTGGATGTCTTTTGAAGATTTCATTCAACAAGTATATAAAATTAACATGGTAATTATGAACACGTATACAAAATTAACATGGTAATTATGAATTAAAAATATTATATTTTTCTAGTTGTTTGTGTTAAGGGTGTTTTAGTATTTTTTTTTTAATTATGTAATTGTTAAATTGTAATATGTTACATTAAAGTGGAAGGGTTTTTTAGTTTTTTTTAATTATATAATTGTTAAATTTCTTTGAGATTCTTGTTATAATTGTTATTTTTTATGGATGTAAAGTTTGGGGTTGTATTATCTCTGGTGAATCTTGGAGAAGCATAGAGAAAATACAAGAGAATTTTATAATGTATCATCTCAAAATTAAAGGAAATAGGTTCTATCTCATCCTCCTCTTAAAAATGAGTCTCTCCCCCATTGAGAGCACAACTATGACTAGATACCTAATGTATAAAAACAAGTTAAATAATATGGAAGACAAAAGACTTCCTAAAATTGATTCAAAAAGTCGTAACCACCATCTACTCAAGTGAGGATGGCATAAAGATGTCAGGTCTTGGCTAAACTATTGGGAAATCATGGAAGACGCCATTTTGGAGAATAAAGACACTATTAAAAATATCACCAAATCAAAATTTAAGGAGAAAATGTGGTGTGGTAAAGAGTTAGAGGAAAAAATGAAATTAAGGTATTATAAGGACGTAATAAACCATAATCTAGAAGATCAAAATTATATATCTATTTTGAAAAGTGTAAAGAAAAAAATAAGCATTGCTAAGATAACAACAAATTCTTTCGAGCTCCATAGTGAACTTGGACGTTGGTCAATTCCTAAAACGCCATGGCATTAAACATCATGCCACCTTTATGACACTAATAAGGTTGAATATGAAAAAACATTTTCTCTTAGATTGTCTAGCCTACACCCCCCAGATTAGATCGCATTTTCAAAATATTTTTCACACTACCAACCATCGTAACCTCTTAACTCAACAAAACTATGGTGATCTTGGAAAGCTTCTCCTAATGCTTTTTGAGCATTACCCTCTTAATATTTGATAGACCAATTCAATCTTAGTGGACGTTCATCATCATCATCATATGTTATATTAAAGTTATTTGGAAATATTTACTATAAATATAATAAAGTATTTTCTTTTGTATGACAAAGTATAGTTTTTATTTAGAGATTTGTGATATGAATTTTTTATAATTTAAGTTATTTTGTAAAAGTAATAAAAACTATTTTGAAGGTTCCTCTTATATATATTTATTTATTTTTATTGTATATAGTAAAATTAATTTCTAGAAATTTTAATATATATATATATGGTTAAAAAATGTATTTATTCCTTTTTTATCGTATTAATTCTCGATTTTAGTCAAGCTTTATGGAATTATTTTGGGAAAAAAGATTATTCTTTGGCTAGAAATTCATGGTAAAAGAGTTAAAGGCCATGCTTACCTTTAGGATCATTGCAAAGGAGTTTTGCAATACTAAAACCAATCTTTTTGTTGTTTTGTTGAATTTAGAAAAGATTTTGACATAGTTCCTAGGAAAAACCTTTGGAATAGGTTGGAAGAGATAAAATTTCCTCTCAAGTTGAGGGCTACTGCAATAAGGATGTTTGGGAACATTATTGCTAAGTTTAAAAGCACTGAGGGCTGGTCGAAAGATATTAACTGCAATATTGGAGTCAAACAAGGTTGCCCCTTGTCCCCTACCCTTTTTGACATATATATTGACAAGTTGGAAGACTGTTTGGAAAAAACAGGTTGTATCAACCCTACTCTCATTGGTATAGTCAACAATTTTCTTCTTTATGTTGATGATATCATTCTTATGGAAATGAGTCCCCATGATCTTGAAAACCAACTAAGAATCCTCAAGGATTTTTTCTCCAATATGTGTATGACTATTAATATTGATAAGACTAAGGTCATGATTATTAAATACAATAAAATCACTTATGACACCTTAGTATGTGACAACAAAAACTTGGAAGAAGTGACTTCATAGAAATATCTTGGAATTTATATTCACGTCAAGCTCAACTAGAATTATAACATTGAGAAAATGATTATTGGGGGATGAAAAGCTTATTATGGGCTTGAAAACAATTGTAATTTAGTTGATCTTTGGATTTGGGATAAGAAGAAACTCATGTTTGAAACTCTCATTACACGTGTTATTCTTTATGGATGTGAAGTCTGGGGTCGTAGTACCTCTCATAAATCCTGGAGAAAGATAGAGAAAATACAGAATAATTTTATAACCTATAATATCAAAATTAAAGGAAATAATCCCTATTTGATCCTCCTTTTAGAAACAAGCATCTCCCCCATTGAGAGCATGACTATGAATAGATACCTAATGTATAAGAACAAGTTAAATGACACATGGAATACAACACGATTCCTAAAATTGCTTCAAAATCAAGTTGTAACCACCATCGACTCAAGCAAGGATGGAATAAAGATGCCCAGTCTTGGCTAAACTATTGGGGAATCATGGAAGACATCATTTTGCAGAATAAAGATACTATTAAAAATATCATCAAATCAAAATTTAAGGAGAAAATGTGGTGTGATAAAGAGTTAGAGGAAAAAACAAAATTAAGGTATTATAAGGATGTAATCAACCCTAATCTAGAAGATCATAAGTATCTATATGTTTTGACAAGTGTAAAGAAAAAAATAAGCATTGCTAAGATAAGAACAAATTCTCACGAGCTCCATAGTGAAACTAGGCGTTGGTCAATTCCTAAAATGCCATGGGATGAAAGAGTGTGTCACCTTTGTGACACTAAGAAGGTCGAAGAGGAAAAACACTTTCTCTTAGATTGTCCGGCCTATAGGCAGATTAGATCTCATTTTCAAAATATTTGTCGCACTACCAACCTTCCTAACCTTTTAACTCAACAACACTATGGTAATCTTGGAAATGTTGTCACACTACCAACCTTCCTAACCTCTTAACTCAACAAAACTATGGTAATCTTGGAAATCTTGTCACACTACCAACCTTCCTAACCTCTTAACTCAACAAAACTATGGTAATCTTGGAAATCTTTTTTTAATGCTTCTCAAGTACATAAACAAAATTCTAAAGAATCACAAGTAATCACTTCCCCTCTTAAGGTCTAATAGACCAATTCAATCTTAGTGAACATTAATCACATCATCATCATCATCATCAATATTCAAATAAACAATATTCATAATACATCTTTTATATTCCAACCATACATTTGTTTTATATTCAAACTCATAGAATTCCTAATACATGGTTCTCTATACAACATCTATCACTTTTGAAACTCTACATTCTTATTGTACCCCACATGTTATATTAGTGTCTCATCTTAATCAAACTTAACTATGAGTGTCATGTAGAACATTATATAATACTATAGTCAACATTTCATTTTTAATGTTTTTTAATATTTCAATACTATAGTCTCTAAAAAACATAAAAGTACTTTGATTGTCACACCAAATGACAGTTGAAGGTGGAGGTGCATGCCAAGATCAATGAGGAAGTTCTGAATCCATTTTTTTTGAATAGTGATGTTGACTGCTCCTTTGTACTCGACCTCAGTTTATGGATGATTGCATGACCCATATGTCTGCAATCGTGGAAGGGATGATGTTTATGGGATGTTAGGCATACCTATCTACTTATGCTTCAATATTCATCATATCTACCATACCATCATTCAGATATACCCTTCATTTAGAATTTAACATTCATTATGCATAACTAATATAGTGTGTGTTGTAAAGTAACTCTGACAGATTCATTCATTTATCCAGTCATTCATCATAAAGCATAACAAAGCATAAAGTAAAAAATTCCACACATTAACACAATATATTGTCGTGGTTCACCGGTCCCCTGGGCTACATCCACAAATATATGACATTCTATGCTTCTTTATTCATCTTCCTCAAAATGTTGGATTGCATGCATTACATCATAAGTTTAGTAATAGCGAGGCTGAATAATGTCGCACCAATCTCCACAGCTTGCAACCTGACCCTCAGTTGCAACTCCAAAACAAACTCATCTCCAAAATTGACTCAGTAATTTGCTCCAAAACTCTCTACCAAAAATATCAGATAGATATCCACTAGATACCTCATACATAATATATTTATACTACAAAAAGTGGGTTAAAACCCATTACATTGATTACCAAAACCCCAACCCTAGTGGATTCAGTTTTTCCACTTTACAACCTCATGCCAACAGCTTCTCTTCGAACCAATTTTTTCCTCGTTGGGTTGTCCTTCTTATCCCTTTGACTTTGTGTTGATTTTCCTTACTATCCAGTGCATATTGCTTCTTTGGTCCATTCCTTAGCTTCCTGCCTCGTTTGTTGTACTCTTCCTTATTCCTCGAACTTTTCTCCCAAAATAACCTGCTCCAACAATCCTTTACCTTCTTCTTCATCGAAGTATATTCTTCCCTCCGCCTCATCTAGTGAAAGTATAACTACTAGTAACTAAAATTATAAAAGGAACAGGAAGAGAAAAATAAGAATAAGAAGTCACCATCCTCTATGGGTCATGTTGGAAATAAGTCTCCAGCCTCTACTATTCACATTGTAGATATGCAACCAGTCACTGGAAGTCTTGTTAAGAGCATGCAACCAACCTCTACAAGTCATGTTGGGAGCATGAGTCCTGTAACAACCCTAGTTGAATAAATGTTTAAGGATTATTAAGTAAAAATTAATTAGGGGATTAATTGTCTTAATATGGTATTAATTAAACAAGATTGGTATAATGATACTAATTAAATAATTATTAATTAATTAATGGTTGCAATTTGATTAATTAATTGATTAATTAATTACATGTTACGTTCATTGACATGGGTATTAAATTAATAGGGATAATAAATTATAAGTTAATTTGTTAAATACTTACGTACACGGGAAGGGATAAGACATTGAATATAAAGGGATAAGAAATTAATTATGAGGGGATAAGGTAATAAATGGGTGGGTAAGGAAGTAAATGCAAGAGGTAGTGAAGGAAGGATATGGAGGGGGAGGATGTTTACGAAGGGGATTACGATTCTACGGGAAATTTTGGGGGGATTTATGTCTAGGATTGCACAGAGGAGAGTTGAGTTCAGTAGTCAAATTGGATCAGTACAGGCACCGATTTGCTAGAGGTTTTGGGCATGGGGGCCAGGATATCCATATGATATCCTGGAGCTAGGAAGTTGTCCTAGTTGGCAGGGTGGAACAAGGTTTGGGCAGTGTTTACACAGTTCAGCAAAGGTCAACATGACAAGCGGACAAACAGAGGGTTAGCATCAGACCCAAGTATTTAAAATTATGTATTTGTTTTTAATCTGTTATAAAATTTTATTATTCATTGCTCAATTTAAAATCTGTATGTGCTCAATTAAAAGAAATTAGTGAATTTTCTGAAATCAAGTAGATATTGCTGTTACAATTTATGTAATTATTTGACGTTAAATTTATTCGGCTCCTACAAGTCCAATCACTTCTAGTCATCCTAGGAATATGTCACCAACTTCTGCAGGTCATGTTGGATATGAGAAAATAGCCACTGTAAGTCATGCTAGGGGAAACCCACCATCCAATCCAACTCATGTTGGGGGCATTGATTCTATCCAAAAACCTAGACGAATAGGATGTAATCCTGATTTCCCTTGTAATATTTGCAAAGGAGTTCACCTTACCCATATGTTCCTTGTTATTCCAAAGGTACTAAGAGTGTGGTCCCTATTTGAAGGATGTTATGATCCTAAGTCATATTTGATTTCCTAGAAACCTATTCAACCATTAGTCAATGAGGTTATTGAGTGGATGCAATCTTCAACCAATCCTGCTCTCCTTTTAGGGGTGATGTGTCTCTTGACCATGTTGTTTCACAAACTTTTCAACCAGTAGTTGAGGAAGTGGTCATGCCGATGCAATCTTCGGATGATCCTACTCTTATCTTAGAGAATGATGTTTCTACCAAAGCGGTCACGTAAATGAAATCTTCGGTCGATCCCACTTTTATTTTAGAGAGTGATGTGTATATCGACTATGTCTTTATAATTTCCATTTCACTACCTTTCGAACTAGGGGAATTTCTTCTCATTTCAAGCACGCTCCCTAAAAATTCAAGGATGGTTTCCTTTGATTCGATTAATATTGTATATCCTCACCTTCCTTCTTCTACAACCTTCCAAATAAGGGTTGAAGTTAATTCAAAATAAATTTCTTCATGTATTATAGATGAATGAACCTCCACTAGTATTTTATCCTCCTCATCCTTGCAAGATTTGGTTTCTCCTAAGATCTGGTCAACTACTAGTGAGATGTTTGATGTCAACAAAATACTTAGTGAATATTTGGGGATTCGTCTTTAGTTGACTATCATGTTCAGTGGAAATATTTTCCTATTCAATTTAATAGTGGTGCCAAGCCCTTTAGAATTCCATATGATTCTTTGGTGTGGTTATTTATATGCTATGAACGTTGTGGTGTCTACGCTCTTTCATGTGAATCATTTTCCTCACAATGGAAGGAATGGCATTATTGATCACCTTTCATATGATAACCACCATCATAATTTAACTTTAGCTCAAGTTAACCCTTTGTATTTTCCTAGTATTCGAGTATACTTTACCTTGCCATGGGTAAATTATGTGGCACGTCTAATCCTCAGTGTCCAATTTGTTTTGGGGAGGATCCTTAACAGTCATGTTTTCCTTCTCAAGACAAGGTCTTGACAATTGATTATGTGATTTATATTATGGGGGAACAAGAGCTCTTTCTTTCCCCAATTGTCTTGAATGATCTAGAGTTTCCTCTCATGTCTGATCTTACTATTTGTGAGACCTCGAGCCCTAATACTTGTGAGTTATCGAGTCCTAGTTTACATGATTTCTGGGATGTTGAATTTCCTTCAGATGAGACTATACTTGAATCCATGTTTTCAAATGGTAAAACCTGAGAATATATGTATCACATATTGTTCTTTATTCCCAAAATAGAGACTTTACAAGTTCATTACAAAGAAACCCTTGGCCTGAGCCTAGCAATGTGCTCTACTTGAAGAAGTAATATGCATAAGATGCAAGGATGTACAATGATTTATACCATATTGTACTTTTAGGGTTTGCAAGGTTTGTATTCTATAGAACATGTTGTTATCATAGGTTTATATATTGGATTTATTAACTTCTAGATGGGTGTTTTTGGTCATATATACAGAAATTTGTAAGCATTTTCTTTGGTTCCCTTTTATCATGTCGATCCATTCTGATAGGTAACTATCTCGAAACTAGAATACATGTTATATTTCTCCCTCCATGCATTTTTCATTATCCTTTTCTCGGTTAGTTTTTCCATCGGATTGACTCCACTGAGTTGCAACATGGAGCTTTATTTTCGATTTATAATTGTTGTAACTCATGTGGTATAGCTTACCATTCATGGGTTACCTAGTTAGAACCTTTTTCTCATTTTGGCACCCATGATAAAGTATTTTCATAGGCTCGGGAGTCCTATTTAGTCCCACCATGACTTTTCATTGAAGCCTCGTAACTTTTTCTCAATATGTTTTTGGCCAATAGAGGTGGGGATCCCACACTTATGTGTTTAGTTGAAATACTACATTGCATTTTCTCGCTTGCACTTTTGATACTATTGTCAAATTCATATTGTTGTCATTTAGGATGTTTCTTATGCATTCTCTTACTTGCTAGACTTTGCATTAATTACCTTTGTGACTTGAAACCTTTATCCTTGGAAGAAACATTACCCCAAGTGTCTACATCATGCATGCATTCATTGCATTGAACACAGGTATGTTCCCTGCACCTAGAACTAGTTTTGATTGTATGCGACACTCATTTCCTCCAATGTATAATAGCATTTTTTAATTCTTTTTCATGATTTCATAACATGAAAAAGACAAAAAAAGAAAATACAAAAAAGGAGGATGGGAAAGAGTCAAGATGTCAATAATGTTTTGTAGGAGTCATGTTGCCCTTGAATGAAGCACTAAGTTTTGAGTCTCCATCTTAGTAGATTGGGTTCGGTATGTCCTCGGTAGTCTGAACCATTTTTTTTTAGTATTTACTCCTTTATTAGTTATCCTTCTAGTTACTATGAAGAGTATGTTGATTCCTTATGTGTCATAGACTTATCTTAATGTTCATTATTGATTTTGTTCTACCGAAGTCAAGTTTTGTGTCATGATTTTGTTCAAGGGAATCTTCATTCTGCATCGACCAATCCTTAGAATTCCTGACTTTTCATTTCATCCTTCCCATATGTCTAGTACTTCTCATATTTAGCAAGAATATTTGTATTTTACTCGTGCCAGTATAGAAGGTCCCTATTGAGTTCTTGTTTTTTATTCATCTCTTATCAACTATAACACGTTTCTCTGAGAGTTTGACCTAGAGTAACACCCTAGGCCTATTTTCATCATTGATAAGTTACCTTGTGCTCAACAAATGACATTCCATCATTGGTGAGTAACTAAAATGTTTCCCATGTTTTTGATGTCAAGACCTTATTCACACTTTTGGATTCATCTAGTAAGTTAGGTTCCATTTTCTTCAATGGTGGAATTCATCACCTCTATCAGTGGTTTTTATTATTGGTTGTTTCTCAAAGGGTATGTTTTATGTGCTATTCCATGTGATGCATGAGAGAGTCATACTCAATTATGTGTCTTTCCAATATTTTGTCTCGGTCCTTCAAAATATTTGGTTTTTTTCTTTTCACCATGTTGGATGATGGGGGATGTTGTAATTCCCTCCTTCTAGCCGATCTCTTCCCATCATATTTGACTCATTATTCTTCGGGATAAATAGCTAGATTCATTTCAGTACCTTGGGTTTTTCATTCATCAGTAGCAAGTTCCCTCACTATTGACAGTGGGAATACCTCAATGCCCATTGATCAATATATTCTACAATTATTCAACGTCATATCATTCATTCACACTTGCTAGAATGTACTAGGTACCTCAACTCTCATTATAATTATCAATGGGTTGTCTCACATTTTTTAACAATATACATAAATTATTGGTAATCAAACAATGTATCACTATGTTAAACTTCAACACATCTATTCACATGATGTAGAATCATACCATCAACAATTTGATTTGAATACCTTAGGTATGTAGTAGCATCCCTTCTTTGATGTTTCTTCTTGTGTTGCATTGGACAATACCACTTTATTTCTATGGCATTAGTACTTGGAGGATCCGTTTGTACATATTTTGTTTCAACATATCTTGCTCTAATTCTGAGACATAGATCCACTTTGTATCTCTTCATGGCTATGAACTCTTTTGATATGGATCCATTGTTTACTAATTTTTCATGGTCATGATCACTCTTTATATACATATCTCATGGATACACAATGTAATTTATTTGGAAACCATGATTTTGTCACTCTTGAGAATGGGTATGCCCTCCTTGGGAAGAGAGTACTATTACTCTTTTTCTATTGTAGGTTTTTTTTGGATAGGTGTTCGGTGAACCCTACCTCAGCCTATTGTACGCTTCCCTCAGATTTCATAATGTTTTTCAACCATCAATTTCCCTTATAATCTCATACATTATAGGGAATATGTTATCACATATTTTTCCATCTCATAACATGAATGCACATGATTGGCCTAATTGATTATCCCTCTCCTACTTGCATAAAATATCCCCCCTCAAATCCTCCTCAAAATTATTAAAAAAATCTATTTTCGTAGCCATACGTTCCCTAAAATTTGTACAACACACATATGCAACTTTTTGTATGCTAGTTTCTCTTCAAAAACATGCATATGCATCTTTTCGGCAAGAAAAAATATAAAATTGCTAAATTTCAGGTGGGGTTTATGGGTTCCTCTAGTTCCTAACCCCCTATAAGCCATATATAATGACCCCAATAACCTTTTTGGAGTATTAAAGGATGCTAATGGGTAGATGATATATCATCAATATTTGGAGTATCATTATGTTGGAAAACATTTGCTAGAGTCTGCAAGCTCCTTTCCCATGTCTAAAAGATATTTCCTTCATTTCTGGAAACCCATGTTTCCATCAATGTTTTCTCACTTATCCTATCATAAAGAGATTTCTTCTCTTTCTTGGACCTATCTCAAGAAAAGAGTTAGGAGGTGCGATTTAGTCTTCGTTTGTGTGGGTGGAGGAACCTAGATGTCGGTTTCGGAGTAGAATCTTAGTGGTTATAGGTTGTATTGTTTCTTGAATTTATGTTTTTTATAGAATAAAGGGATATCTTTCCCATTCCACTATTTTTTTTTATTCACTATTTTTATATCTTAACATTTGATTATCTAGAACACAAATGTGTTTAATTTCAATTAGTATAGAGAAAATTTAGTTATTTGTAACTACCTACCTTGCATCTTTCTTCCTCTTGGTGTGTAGGTTGTCAAAGAAATATTTGGGGTATAACATTGGAGCAAGGATTTGTGTGAGGGATCTACTGTTAGTGTTAGGATCCATATTAGTCTTATTTATACTCGTTACAAGTTAGTTATTTAGATAAAAATTGTTAATTGTTTCGTTGGAATAGAGAGAGAGAGAGAGAGGGAGGGGGGATTGAGTGAGAAAGAGTGAGAGGGATATATAGTGAGGGGTATATGTTGGAGAGAGAGAGAGGAAAACAATGAGATGGGAAGAGAGGGAAAAGGGGGGGAGATATCAAGCGACTAAGAGGGAGAGAGATAGAGGGATAAAGTTCGAGAGAGGTATATTGGTAGAGGGATTTAGAGAGATATAGAGGGAGAGAGGGAAAGAGGGAAGGACAAAGAGAGAGAGATATAGTGAGGGACAAAAGGGAAGAGAAAGAGGGGGGGAGAGAGAGAGAGGGGAAACAAGGAGGAAGAGATCAATTGAGTAAGAGAGAGAGGGATAAAGTGAGAGAGAGGGATGGGGTCAGAGAGGGAGATAGATATATATAGGCGAACATATGTAAAGAGAGAGGGAAATATGGAAGGAGAGAGAGGGGGGGGGACGGAGAGAAAGAGAGACAAGGTGATAAAAAAGAACTTAGGCATAAGTGCACACATGCATTCCAATAATGCCTGCATGTTCTTATAGCATGTGCACATTTCTATAGTGTGTCTACATTCTTAGCATCTTGTGCACATTCCTTCGATTTAAATTTTCTTTGGGACAAGAATGACAACTCTAGTGTATGTGTTTGCTGAGTTGGTTTCCTCGGATTAAGTCTTAGGATGAAAAACCTAGTGGGTTGGTCTACAAATACATTGAAACCTCCATTTTTATGAATACTTCTCAATATATCTATTTTTATGTTGTTTTTATATACTCTACACAAATCCATTGTCCATGAAACTATAGACACATATATAGTCGACTATGTAGATTCAAAATATACAATTTATTTTAAATTAACATTGTTTTCTATTTTTAATCTATTTTTCTCTTGACATAAAGAATTCTAAAATACATACCTCTTTTATTTCTACTATAAATGTGTATTAAATTAATCATTTTTTGAATAATTCATATATCACACTAGAAGAGATTGAGATCTACAATTTAAAAAAAAAATTGTTTGATAATGTTAAGCCCCTCGTAGCGCACTAATGCAAAGCATTGAAATTTCAAGGATATATTGACTTTCATAATATATATATATATATAATAACTATTATAAATTTTGAAAAAAATACCCCACACTAGAACAATGGGTTCTCTCCAAGAATACAATTTTTTTTAAGGAAATTTTGTCATTAATATACTGAAGAACTACACTAACAAAGACATACATTATATTTTTCTCAAAAAATAACATACCAATGCTAGAAAAACTCAAATTAAAAATATTTATTCACAAATTTTATAAATAAAAATTGTATATTCAGAAAGATAAGTCAATTTCCTACATTTCGTATTTTTACACCATTTTCAAATTCATTGTCAAAGTACCTTGGATAATCCTTCCAAGTTAACAAATTATTGTTTTTCCATGTTTCATTGTCACTGGCACATCATGAGAAACCATCATTAACTTGCACCCACCCATATATATTATCCCATACATTTTAAGCATTTTTTATCAATAAAATTTATATTTTGAGAATTTACGTTATTTGCAGTCTGATAGAAGTAATCTTTGAATCTATATTGCCGATTATGTTGTTGATTCCATTATTTTAAAGAGTTACATGTAGAAAGGTATATTTTTTCAAGTTTTCATCTTGTTTCAATTTCGAGGCCATAGTCACAGGGTGAAGGCACCATAAGTCCTCATTTTGAATGTTTTCTTTGGTAGGTATAACAATAGCTATACCTTTCTTTTACTAATCAGAAATTGAGTAAATGTTCCATGGATATTCACAAAGAATAAGCACAGGTCAATAATGTGGATGTTTCTTCTTAGAAATCTTCTATTAGTTTTGAAAAATGCATAAATTCATATATTGAAGCTAATAGCAGTGTTTTTGAAATCACAGTGCATGGAGAAAACCCCAGTGCAAACTAGGAACTTCCACAAATCCTTCTTCTTGAAGTACATAAGTTAAAATGGTGCAAGTACTACTTAGATGCATGTATCTATGTTTCCTTACATAATATTTCCTTTCATATATCCAAATACCCTATTCAAATTTCATTGCTTGATCACAACCAAATCGATTGGGATAAACAAAAAGGTTTCAAATATGCTCATATAGGAGCAACTTGGTTCATATTAGTTCCTCTTGTCGGAACTTTGTTGCAAGTATCTTCTCTCTTTATTGTCATCAACATCAAGTAAAACCATTTTTCTAATTACATTAGAGATGGTTTTCTTGTCCCTCTTTACACAGGACCATGTTTTGCTACATTCTACCCTAAGTATTATGTTAGTTTGGGTGACCCTCATGATTATGACTTCTTGAAAGCCTATATCATGCCATAAGGATTTGATATGAAGAATAATTCTCTAATTAGACAATTAAAATCATGTGTATGTGTGTGTTTCGGTAATGACAATCCTCCTCCAGTACATCCTAAGGTTCATTAGAGTTCTTCTCTACTTAGCATGGTGGAAATTGAGGCCACCGTACATTTGATTCCAGTCACCTTGAACTAGACTCATATTTCATTTCCAATTGAATGGGAATGTAAATATAAAGAATTGGGAAACAAATTTATAGTCTTTCCTTCCATTCCTGGACATGTCTTATTTGATACAACATAAGGTACAACATTTTGAATCTTCATCCTATCAAGATATTATCAATAAGATGAACAATAGGATAATGAATCATCATCTTGTTGATATAGTTATGTTCTCACTACCTAAATTTGAAAATTACTGAGAAGACATTGTGAAGACAAGAGAAAGATCTCTTATCCTTTGAAGAAACCATCCCCCCTCCAATTTCAAGCAATATTCTCTATATGGAAGTGTTAAAAGAGAATTTGTGCCTATAAATTCCTCAACTTATTCAAAATTTATCTATAGAGAATGTAAATTACTAAATTATTTAAATTTGTAGGCACAATTGATAGCTAAGAATGTCGATGACATTCATTGGGACATTATGAGGTTTAAGTCCATTCTATAGAAAAAACAAGGGAAATTATAAACTCTAACAAATAAAGTAGACCTCCTGCAACATTTATTTATACACACAGAAGCATTATAGAAGGCCAACAAAAAATTAGAAAATAGATTAGCCATACTTGACAGACTAGTCATCATGTTACAAGAAGTTAGGTGATTGCAGTCAATCCTTTAAAAATTATAGAACCTTACCATGATCTTCTTAAATTTCCCCCATAGTATCCTCGAAAAAGAAATAATACATCCCATCTCTCTTTCATAGCTATGATAGTTGAAGAAGACCCAAGGACAAAATTTGATTTTGGAAAAAGAGAAGAACAATTTCAAATCATTGTTGAAATTGTTAAGGATTTTCATAAAATGTCTCATTCTCTCCCACAAAACTAGTATGAAAGATATCTAAATTATTGTTGATCAAAAGTGAACTTGAGCCTTAGATTGATTCTATTATGAACYCTTCTACAAGTTCCTCTAGAGCTGGAATTATGGGACTTGGTAAATTAATCAGTGTTATGCTAGATCAACCAATAATAAATCTTGATTGTTAGTCCAAACAAGAGATTAAGAATTCACTACAACTACTCCTCAATTGGGTACTACATAAAAAAGCTTAGGATTCTACATTGGTTTCAAAATATTTAGCTACAAAGTTGATTGCAAGATTTATTAGAATGGATTATTAGATTGGCACATGATTGGTGGCCATGGCTATGAGAGGATACTAAGAATATTTCTTTGCATGAAGAATAATTTTGTCATATGTAGAAATATCTAATAGAATCAAGAAAAATGGAACATCTTACTCATGTGAAATATTACATTAGATATTTTCCCACTTCTCTTCCAGACATAATGGAGGAATATTTTAAGGAAAAAAACATCAATCTTTCAAGAATATCATTAACACAAGTTGATCAACACATTCTTCAATTCATTCAGGAACATTGCTTGGAGAAAATAGTCTCCAAATATTTCAAGAGACATGATGTGATATATGCTTTGACATTTTGCAAAGACATAGGTAAAATAACTAATCGGGGTTGTGGTGCTCACAATCGTGGTAACAAATCAGCCTCCTAGCATTGGAACAAGAAAAAGAACAAAACTAGAAAGAAATTTTATAAAACTGCTCCATCTCAGTGTTGTGTTGATACTCCAAATCCTTTCTATTTAAAAAAGAAAAACAATCAATTTTCAAACTCAACAAGAAAAAACCATTTCCAAAACAACACTAGACTCTAGCCAATAAAGAAAATTGTTTTATTTGTGGAAAAAGGGGCCATTAGGCCAGTAAATTTCCTCACAATGATCGTAGGCCACAACTTGCTATGTTATTTATCGATACCCTCAATATACAATGCTGGGATCTCTCCTATTGTCTTCCTGGTGAATAATCCCATGGACAAATTGTTTCCTCAATGAAGAGAATTTTTATGATTCTTCTTCAACTCTTGAGTCTTCCTCTTCTTCCTCCACATCCTTTGACTCAAAATCTAAAATTTTAGCGGTGGTAAGTTCCCTTCATTCCATTTATGCATGTTATCATGATCCCACAAAAAATCACCTACTCAAAGAATCACTGAGATTGACAAAGAACTCTTAGAAATACTTATTTCTATCTATACCATTTTCACCACATTAAGAAACGAAAATACTTCTCTCTTAAAGGTTATACAATAGAATGTAACCAAATCTAGTTCAACGTTTTCCTCCTCTACTGCTAAGACATTTGGCTATTACAACCTTGTCAAGATTTATGCAATAAATCCCGAGAATAATGAAGATACACAAAACTTCAAAGTTGAAAAAGAAAATATTATTCTACTACAAATCAAGAAAAAACAACAAGAGACAAAGACATTGGCCAAAGAGATAAAAGGATTAAGAGATATGTTATAATTTTTTCAAGAGCGAGAGGCTTCATTAGATGAAGAAATGTCGATACTATATGAAAAATATATTGAGAATCCCAAGAAGAAGGGATGTAAAGGTAAGTAAGAAAGATTTGAAGACTAAAGAGACCCTAAAAAAAGTGAGCGTGAGCAGATTGAAGAATCATAAATCAACCCTTTTAATGGTCCTATATATTTTGTGAGGATCTGGTTTTGACCTATAGAATACTCAACATATATAGTGGATTGTTTGATAAACCCAAGTTGTCAGTACAACCTATCAAAATGAAATTCAATCCCGTCTTACTAATGGAGTATGACATAAGAAGGAGGAAGATCAATGGATGGTTATGCAGTCAATATCCAAGGTGAATATTTAAACTTTCCTATTTTTATTCAAGGAAACAAAGAGCCAATAAATCTTCATAGAATAGATGAAATCAGAGATTATTGTATTTTAGGCTCTAAATTCATGGAAATATTTAGCCTTGTCACCATTGATCCAAAATAAATGATCATGAAAATTCATATAGTGAGAAAAGAAGTAACCTTCCCATTTTTAAAGTTCATTATTCATTAATGCAATAGAGTTCCCAAAGCCCCCCCCCTTCTGTAAAACCCATGAGTACAAATGAACTCTTCAAGATTTAAAGAGTTGCATCCTATTCTGAAATTCATAAAGACAAGTCTCTTTCAGATATTACAAAGAAACTAACAAATCATTGTACCTCTAAGTCCCTAAATTCCTTTTGGAAATAAGAGAAGTATTATGTTTCTCTGCCTTTTAATTATGAAGTCTCTCCCTTTCCTAAAAAGGCCTTAGCTACCCTCATGAGTCCCTAAAAAACAAATATGTCATGAAGAGATTTTTGAGCTATTAGAAAACAATCTTATTGATCCATCCAAGATCCCCAAGTCTTGCAAAGCATTTTATGTAAACAACCGTTCAAAGGTTAAATGAGGAAAACATTGATTGGTTGTTCAATTTCAATCCCATAAATATCTTATGCAAAATAAATCCTCCCCGCTCCAAAAGATCATTTTTTCTCCATATTTAGCATTTTTTTATCATAAATATGGTTTTTATCAAATATGAATTATTCTCTTGGATAGATATCAAATAGAATTTATTGTTCCACATGGGAAGTACCAGTGGAAGGTAATGCATTTTGGACTGAAAAATGTTGTAGATGAGTTCCAAAAGTAAATGGAGTATATTTTTATACAATACACTTGGATTATTGTATATATTGATGATTTGTTGATATGTTCCAGGAATGGAGTATATTTTTATACAATACACTTGGATTATTGTATATATTGATGATTTGTTGATATGTTCCAGGAATCTTCAAGAGCATTTAAAACACTTGCAGATATTTTATAACATTTTTTTAAACATTATTTGGTACTGTCAAAAAAGAAGATGGATATTGGAAAAACAAAGATCGCATTTATTGGCTTCAAGATCTCAATAGGTTAAGTTATGTCTGTTGGGAAGCATGAAGTATATTTGACCTTTTTATAAAGGCCATGAAGAATACATAAAGTTGCTCCAACAAAATGTAGCATGAATCCAACAATGACCATGGAATTACAACGTATCAAAGAAAAGTTAAAATCATTGCCACCATTCACACCCACTACTGGTGAATTCACACTTTGTAGTGGTGATGGACATTTAATAATGAAGATTGATGCTTCAACATGGGCATGGGGTGGATTCACACTCTGTACTAGTGATGGACATTTAATAATTGAGATTGATGCTTCAACATGGGCATGGGGTGGAGTCCTCATTGAAAATTAGAATACCATGAAGAGATGTGTGCCTATGCATTTGGCACCTTTAAAGGGAGCTCAACTATCTCTCATCTCATAAAGAGGTATTAGCCCTAAAGAAAACTATTCATCATTTTCACCTCTATCAAAAATCTTTCCATTTTATTGTTGGATCCAATTTAAATATTCTATAAGGAATGTTGAAAAATGACTAACTACTAATTGATATTAGTTCGAGAACTCTCAAATGGTCTATATAGCTATATAACATTGATTTTGAAGTTAAGTATAAATATGATTACTTGAATTGTTTAGCAAACATGTTAACTAAAGAACATAATCAACTTCTTCTAGCAATGTTTATGAGAAATCCTTAAAAAGGAAAATTTCAAATTACCATAGAACAAGAAATTGTAGAAGCCATCATAAACAATAAAGATGTCAGAAGACAAAACAAAATCCAGAAGATTAAACAAATGATCCAGAAGAAGAAATAAGAAAGAGACAAAAGTAATTCTTAGTTGGTCACAATCGAAGCTCTAATTGAAAGAGATAAGCTTCAAAAATAAATAACCGAATAAAAAGTAAATGAATATCTTGATGCTACTCCAATAGAAGCCATCAAAAGATCTCCACTAAAAATTCAAATTATTGAAAAATGGGAGCATGATGCATTCTTTGTTCTAACCCAAGCTAGAGAAAGACTATCTAATTGGAGATATGTAATCTTGGAGATATGTAACCTAGATTACTTTGTCAACTCATATTTGTGCAGTTCATGTCAATTTAATCCGTCATTAATGGACTGGTTGGACTGAAGTCGTTTTAGAAAGATATTGTCCCAAAGAATATTGGATGCAAAGGAACATTGACTTTATTCAAAAGTTGCCAGAAGATACGATAAGTGCTTCCATTCAAAAGTTGCCAGAAGATACGATAAGTGCTTCCAAGTTTGAGTTATGGTTTAAATTTAAACTCAAAGTTGTTGGTGGTACTATTTCCAAGCCAGAGTCACCTTTTAATGTTTTTAATGAAGGAAAATAAACTTTTTAATATCCTTTGTTATATTGGTTTTTATGTATAATTTTTATGTTAGTTTTTATGAATCTAATCATTAAAAACATGTATTTCATATATTAAGTTCATAAATTCCTTATCACATAAATAAAAACATTTTTTTGTCTTGACCAAAGTATAACCTTTAACTAAATTATTATTATTTAATAAATTATATTTTATAATTATAAAATATTATAATTTCATTATTATTAAAAAATTATTTTTTTTTCACAAATAATATTATTAAAAATATTATTTATTCCATCTACAACATTTTTAAGTTTTATATTTAAATTAATAGAATTTCTTTTTATATTTAAATTAATAGAATTTCTATTACAATGTAACATTGTGATATGTTTTTTAGGTTATTATTATTTTTCTATGTAAAATATAATACATTTTTTGAGTTATTATCACATAAGTTTGAAATATTATTTTTTATAATAAATAATAATTTAATTTTAAAGTCACTAAAAATCACACATTAAATTAATATATAAAATCCTGTTATTTAAAACATAAGCAACTTCTTTTAAATTTTACATATTGTTAACTACTAAACCCACTCATAACATATCCAGTTTTGAAAGCCACCATCTTCTCACAACCAACATGTT
>ML806680.1:0-102787 GCA_009831015.1 Picea engelmannii
TATCTATTTTTAAGGCTGCAAAGGGATCTTTGTGGTCAAGCCCTCTACTTTTGTAGATTTTTGAAACTTGCGGCGCAAAATAGCATGCTGCAATTCTGATGTGATTTCCATTTTCTGATATTTTAAGCCAGACAAATTGCTTACTTGGGTCTTCTTTTTCTAGCTGAATGAAACGACCTTGCCTTCACCTTAGAATTGTTAGAAGTGATGAAACTGAGTATGCTCTTTATTTATGGTTTGTTCCCACTTGTTGGAAATACACATTTCACCTTAGTGGCACTCATCTCTGGTCAGCTTGAGAAAAAGAAAAGTGCGATAAAGCAGAGACATTTGAGGCTTAAAAAATGAGGAGATATGCCTTGAGCATGCTTATTATGTGACTATGCATTTGATAAGCATGATCATAAAGGCAGGGAATACACAACCTTGCTTCTCATTTTATTTGTATTTATATGTATTAATACCGATATTTTTTCCCTTCACAACATCCATATTAATCTCCATATCCATATAAATGTGAATTTTCAGTATTTTTTGAATAAAATGCTTCCTTTGACTATTAATATAAACATATAATATACATACAAGGCATTTTATGCAAAAAAAGGGGTTGCTTTACACCGATGAAGACCATATCAAAATTGGCTAAGAGCCACTATCAACATTGTCTTAGAGCAGGATAATAATCAAAATGGCTACTTGAGATACACAAACACTAAAAGTGGTCCAACTATAATAAAACCATAAACAATGATAATGCTTGATCTTTTAGTGCACATAACAAGGACCAAAAATTGGATAACTAATGGGATGAAGCCCATGTTAGGAGTGGGGTTGTCCTTGTCTTGAAGGGTTGTCCACCACACATCATTTGTTGGTTTCAACTGAAGGAATGCTGACCTTTGGCCTTGATCATCTTGCACAAACTCCTTAGGAGTGGCCTTATTCTAGGAAATAGCTAGTATGGAGTAGTGGTGGCTAGAACCAATTACGGTGACATCCCTTCCTGTCATGAACAACCAGAAAATCAATGTGTTGTGGCCTTCCATTAGATCTTTGCAACTATTTAGAGCGTGCCAAATGGACAAGTGCGTTGGTAGGCGTCTCCTTGCTCATAGTGTAGTGAGCACCCCCTGTTAATGTATAATCTTGACTTAGGTTTTAATACACTTTATAATATCATATATATATATCTATATGGGGCTATGACTGGAAGATTACAACCCTCCCTGTGGTACCCTTTGTATTGTATCATTGCAAAAATTTGAACTTTTTGAATTGATTGCCTTTAGTCATATCTATGTGACTTTCATACGTTGCATGGCATTAATCATATAATTCTATTCTAAAGATTAAAACAAATAATCCGATATTGTAGTGGGAAATTTGACTTCCTAACCTAGGACTTTCATGATATATGCATGAAGTGTCATGAAAGTGATAAAACATTCACTGCAAAGTTTCAAATGTAAGCAATTAGTAAGAAATCACTGACAGGTTCACTCTATTTTCTTTCCATATAAGAATATGGAGCATACTATGGCTGAACCAATTTCTTCTCACATAATGAAGGCATGTAACACAGTAAATAGAGAATCCGTTATGTGTTCAAAGGAGCAACATACCAGATCCATTAGAATAATGCTACACTGTTCAGAGTCTTGCTACATATTCTTAGCAATTTGTTGTTTCCACCCGACAGTTAAAATGACCAACAATCACAACAATGTGATGGTCATTATTTGCCATGGAAAACATTGCCAACAATTCTCTGTTGAAAACGTTTTTGTTATTATGAAAGGGATGCCTCTTTCATTATTATTACAAAATAAGAAGGGGTTCTGGCGACATGGATAAACCTTTGACTAGAATAGAATATTTTGGAAGCAAGAGAAAACCTAAACAAATGTGTGAAAACCCTGGAAGACAAGTCGGCTCAACATAATAAGTAATATTGAAGTATTATATGCAGAAACAGACATGTCGGCCCTGCTTGAAGAGACACTGTTCACTTGGCCAGATTAATATAAATAGAAGGTGCTTTAGCTCATTTGGAAAACACATACACTCACTTCGTTGGTGCGCATATCTTAGAAGTGCAGTAGCAACAAAAGTAGTGTGCAAGTCTAGAAGAGGAGCAACAACAACTACAGTGGTGCAACACACTCTTGTTCAACCTTTTGGTACTCTTACTTGTGCGCTACCTTGGAGAAGGTGCACTCTCTTGGTTTATTTGTTGGTTCTAGTGTGGCTTCCTGGAATCATTCTATCTAGCAAAGGTTAAGGTGCTCAGGGGTGGCTTTGCCTATGGTTGGGTGACAATGGTGTAACATTGTCTATGGTGAAAAGAGCACAATATTCTAATAGGTTATGGGCCCACACCACCTTCGGAACAGTCTAACCACTGGAAGGTAGATCCACAACTCTCTGTCAAGCTCGTTGTAGCACAATTGCAGTTGCAACTAGGGTTTCTGATCTTGCAGCAACAACACACCCTAACTTGATTGCTCGGGCACTTTAAGTGAAGCATTTGGCATGATGCTTGGATATCCTAGTGTGCCCTAACCCAACGCATCTCTGGGTGCCCTCAGCCATAAAAAAACGTCAAAGTTGATTTTTTGGGTCAAAGTCAATGTTTCATTGGTCAAAGTCAAGGTTTGACTAGTCAAGGTCAAAGTCAAAGACAATCATGACTTCCTCCATGAAATCAGAGTGACGCAACAAAAACATGGTCTCTTGGTAGAGCATGGAAGATAAGGATTAACATCATCCTTGCAAAGAACAAAGGGAAAAATGATGGAACCACAGACTGAAGAGAAGGCATCAAAGGATGAAGAGTTTGATTTTTGGAGCTTCAAAGCACATGAACGTGGAGTAGGAGAAACAATAAAAAGCAGCTACTGCAGATTTGAATCTTTGGAAAGAGGAGATCTTTGTCTAAGAAGCAATCGTAGAGCCAGAAAGATCTCAGATCTAATACATTCAGAGGAACAACACACTCTCCAGGTTGGAAAGAATACTTGTCTTAGAAGAAAAGCAACTCAAGCAGAACAATAGCCAGACTCCAAGTTTGCATATCGGGTTTGATATTTTTATTATTGCTGCTTAAGTGAGTATTGCAATCCTTTAGATTTTATTAATGCTAGGAACAAATTTATACTTAGTAGCATGTACTATGAAATTACCATGGTAATGCTATAATGAATTACCATGAAATTGATATGTTCTTATGTAAAATGCTATTATATTGGAAATACTTTTGCTCTTGATGTTCCTATTTTGGGTAGGTTATTCTACGCATTCCAGGAAGGTTACCACATAAAATAAAGACTTGAAAGGACTTAGAGGGAGTTAAACTTCAGAGAGAGTCAGTGATCAGGAAGAAGCAAGGTTTCATGACACTTTGCAGGATGCATAGGGGCATGAAACAGATGAAAGCGTGGTTCGATGATTCTCTCAGTTAGAGGGAGTTCATGGCAGAATTTGAAAAGAAGGATCTTGTAGGCCTTTGTGTTGAGTTGTAGGCCTTCATGCCAAGTTGTAGGCTTTGTGTCGAGTTGTAGGCCTTCGTGCCGAGTTGTAGACCTTGTGTCGAGTTGTAGGCTTCATTCCAAGTTGTAAGCTTTATGTCAAGTTGTAGGCTATTCCAATGAGATGGTATGGTATGCCGAGTTGTTGCTACGCTAGTGAGACAGTCTCGTATGCTAGTGGCGTAGTCAAGAACCTGTATGGCTGTGGTGGTGTTGCTCGTAATAAGATCTGGGTGATCATGAGATAACATGTGTAGCTCTAGTGATGCTACCGGTCTGCAAGACCATGTAGGTCTTTCCCATGCCATGTGAGATGGATGGATAATGATGATAGTAATGATGATACTCACGACATGGGTGTAGCTGTGGTGAACCAACCTGGTTCACTATGTAAATATCCAATATAAATAAGACAATACACAATAATCCATTTAAAGATAGTAAATATATTAATAATAATGTATAAGAATATGATATGAATGGGATATAATGAGATAGGCTACAATGAGGATGAGGGATTGTATATATACCCACGCAGGGGTGCCCTTTCATAAGAGACATGACCTTCCATATGCCATGTTTCTTCATAATTAATTATTACTTATTAGTTATTTATATTTACATATTATATATATTTATGTTTGTTACATTGCCTTCCCCTTAGAAATGCTTTGTCCTCAAAGCATGTTTCTGGAGAGGCTTACTTCTTCGTTCTGGCTTGCAATGTCTTTGCATGACTCTCTTTTTGGTGTTGTTAAGATTGATGATACCAGACGATATGAGTGACGAAGAGTTGAGCATAATTGTCGAATTGTGAAAGAGTCTGCCCACCCTAGTTTGTGTTGATTTTTCAATAGTCAAGGTTAAGCATGAAGTTCATTCCATTTTTAGCATTTAACCATAACCATAAATGTTGCAGCAACTGAGATCACAAGAAGAAGCACCATGCACAAGAACACAAGAAGTATCCTGGGAAACTTTCTCAACAAGGGAAGAAAACCCAGCCAAATCCTTTGCTATATTCCTCAAGAGAAAGACCTTCATCACCAAGATAAAACTTAGCACAAAAGAGGGTGCTTAAACCCTAGAAGACTAGCGTCCCAAGAGAGGTGTGCACTTTTCCCAAGAAGGTGTACTTGCTGAAATTTCCAAACTCACTTGAAAGATATATATCCTCAATGGGGAATTTACCTTTACTTATACTAACTTGAACCTGTCAACAAAAGTGTCTATTGGCACAACAGGGCCGACCTCACTAGCTTATAATGTAATTAATATTAACCAGATTAATTATCTTTTATATTAATTACTAGTCACATTAAGGTGGGGCCGACATGTACCCTTTACATTACAATTAGGATTACAAGCATGTCCAACTCTTGAACAATATAGCAAGGGATCTGATACACCCACTAGTGCTCATCCACTAGGGGCACATCCATAGGGATGTCCATATCTTTGGCTCAGTGCATTACACAGAATAACCAGTTCTTGACACGTTCACTTGTGCTCGTCCACAGGCATGTCCACTCAACATATCTTCTTTCCCACTACATCACACATGAGAGTCATCTGGATTTTCTCATCAACTCTGTTGCTCAGAGGAGGCTAATACATCATCTTCATTTATGTTCTCATGACGATGCACCCAACTCTTTGAGATTTCACACGTTCACCTTGTGCTCAGCCACATGCACGTCCAACTCAGCAGATCGCCTTTCCCACAGGATAATCATTTGGAGTTCTCAACTCTCTGAATGGAGGAGGTCATCTCTACGTTCCAGCTCTGTCACAGATAGGAACCACACACCCTCTTCAGGGGCTTTCTCTCAGGATTTTAAGCTGGAGAATATCTCACACGGTTGTAATGATCCACATCTCATAGTTTGTAAGCTAGAGAATGTCTCACATAACTGTAACCATCAACACTCCCTCTCAGCTAGGGAGGCATTCTTTATCATGCCAAGTCTCACATGGATGTACTCTGAATTTTGTCTTGGATGGAGTCATCAATACTCCCTCTCAACTAGGGAGGCACTCTTCACCAAGTTAGTTTGGTGAATATGTTTGCAATCTTCTCATGTATAGGAAGGCACTGACTTTCCTTTACATCATATATCTAATATAAGAAATTTTCATCTCATCGTGTTTCGATCCATCAGGAAACACTGGGTTCTCAAGGAGATTTATACACGACTCTTGGTTATCATCACAGGGTCCATCTCATGATCAAGTAAATCTGTCAGAATCTTGTGAAGCCATACTGCTTCGCACACTCAATGGTACACACTCTGCTTCTGTGGTATTTAAGGCCACATAGATTTTGTTTCCTACTGCATCAGGAAACCATGGCAAACTTTGTGGTAGAACATCAACCGGATGTGCTCTTCTGGTCCACTGTACTTTCTGCTCAATCTGAATCGACATATCCTGCAAACTCAAACTCATTCTGGAGGCATATCTCAGGCCATATCCAACTGTGCCTCATGTTTTATTGTTGTCTAGTGAGTCTATCTAGGTTGACTCATGAAATGACTAGACACATTTACTGCATGGCATGAATCAAGTCTGGTGTTAACCAAATACATCAGTTATCCAATCAGTTGTGGATCAATCTCGTCTGAATCATCATCAATCTTCTCCTTTTAAATTTAACACGGTGGATTTTGTATTCTATCATACATGAACTTCTTTAATATCTTCACTGTATATTTTCCTTAACTCGAGAAAGTCTCATCGGTCCTCTGTCATACTTCTTGTCCCAAGAAGTAGTGCATCATACTCAAATTCTTCATCTCGAATTTAGAAGTCAAGGATTACTTGTATCCAACAACAAGGTTTTCTGAATAAGTCACCAAAATTAGGCTCTCATCATCAACACTGTAATGATATAGGTTTGGATCAACAAGACTCTTGCTAAACTCCAAATTTATCAAGAATTTATATATTTGATATAGTTTCCAACTCATGGATGGTAGTATGGATGGAAGTGTATCAGGTTTACTGGATCAAGTGTCTCATCATACACAACTCTCTCTGTTTGTGAGAAACCTCTAGCTATAGATCTCGTTTTGTATCTCTAGACACTTCCATCAGCTGCATGTTTGATCTTATAGATCCACTTGGAAGTTACCACAGACTTCCTTTCTGGTCCTTGAATAATATCTTATGCATCATTCTTTAAGATATACTGGTATTTTTCTGTTATGACATCTTTTCATACCCGTTCTCCTATTGCTTCTCTAAGACAAAGAGGTTCATCATTAATAAGGTGGCTCATGACTGAAGGATAGATTGAAAATCTCTTTTACTTTCTCGGGATGTGCCTTGAGAGGCTTGTATGTTTCTCCGCCTCTTGCGGAGTGAGTCTAGGTAGGCCTTTTATGCCCTACTGTAATATCTTTGAACATATCAACTGGATCAACTTGAATAATGTCTGTCTCCCTCTGAGCTGTTGAAGGGGGAGAAGGTATTATCTTACTGTCAATCTCCATCTGAGATTCTCTAGGTTTGTTGAATGGGTATCTCTTCTTTTAAGGACAATGTCTCTGCTTGTTCTCACATAATAATCAATTAAATATGGTTTGGACTCCTACACGAGGGATAATGGTCCAAGTATTTGAGGGCTCCCATACTAGGGATTTATTCAAAAATGCAATCAACTATAAAATTTGAAATCAATTGATTTACCTGGTTTGTAGTCATGCTTTAGTTTTAGAGGAAGTACTTCTCCTCTCTCTCCTCTTCATTCTTTTGAGGTGGGTCTGGATCAATGTCAGCTGTGGAAGCATATTGTCTTCCCTTCTTCCTAGTTGGACAATTTCTTGCATAGTGTCCATAATTGTCACATCTAAAGCACTGAATTTCTGAAACATCTCTTCTTTGATAACCTAGATTTGATGAAGACTTCTCCCCTTTAAATGTTTTCCTGAAATTTCTTTTGAATTTTCCTCCTTTCTTTGTATGAAGTGCAAGAGCATGATTTTCTTCTGAGGAGTATTCCACTCTTCTATTTCTAAGTCTAAGTTCTTTTTGAGTACAATCTGTCCATAGACGATCAAAGGTTGGTAGAGCTTCTCTTCCACTGATACTCTGTAGGAAAGGCTCCCACAATTTTGGAAGGTTATTGAGAGTGGTTAAGACAAGTTCTCTATCAGACATGATTTCTTCGATGGTATCTAGCTGTTCTTTAATCTCCGATAACTTGATAAAGAAGATGGAAACTGTATCACCTTTCGTCATCTTTGTACTTTGAAGTTGGCTCTTCAAGGTAAGATCTCTGAGGGTGTTTTCACTTTCAAACATTTCTTTTAAAGCTTCATACATTTCATAGGTTGTCTTCAGGTTGGGAATACGAGGTAAGAGGTGATCTCTTACTGAGTAGATGATTAATTTTCTTGCTTTGACATCTTCTTCCTTTCTTATCTTCTTCTCTATATTTGTAGCTATGGCTGGTAAGGTTTTAGTTACCACATCCAAGAGGTCATCTTCTTCAAGGGTGACTTGAAGCCATGATTTCCAGGAGCTGAAGTTGCTTGCTCCATCAATCCTATCTTCTACTAAGGCCCCGTTCTTCATTTGATTGGTTTCTTCAAACTCTCGCCAACTGGATTTTGAAAACCTAATGATTAGGTTGAATTAGTAACCTTGGATTATGTTGGACTTATGACTGCCAACAATCAACTTGATAGTGTCACAAAGATGCTCGCTGATTCAGGAGAAATGTTTCTTCAGAAATCTAGAATTAATATTCTGTAGGAAATTTCGGCACCCTAGAAACCTTAGGGCCAAAAATCAAAATTTCTCGGAATTTCACTTTGAGAGCTTCTGAAGATGCACTGGAGGAGGCCGTAGTCTTATATGCCAAAAGTATCCCCAACGTCCAAGTATTAAGGGCTAGAACTTCACTGAAAGGAGGGTCGTACAGTTCTACAAAAAGGTGAGAGAAGACTTGGTGGATGCTTGTGCAATGGGTTCTTTCAAGACCTATGCTCTGATACCATGTTGATTTTTCAATATTCAAGGTTAATCATGAAGTTCATTCCATTTTTAGCATTTAACCATAACCATAAATGTTGTAGAAACCAAGATCACAAGAAGAAACACCATGCACAAGAACACAAGAAGTATCCTAGGAAACCCTTCTCAACAAGGGAAGAAAACCCAACCAAATCCTTTGCTATATTCCTCAAGATAAAGAACTTCAACACCAAGATAAAACCTAGCACATAAGAGGGTGTTCAAACCCTAGAAGACTAGCACCCAAGAGAGGTGCACACTTTTCCCAAGAAGGTGTACTTGCTGAAATTTCCAAACTCACTTGAAAGATATATATCCTCAATGGGGAATTTACCTTTACTTATACTAACCTGAACCTGTCAACATAAGTGTCTATTGGCACAACGGGGCCAACCTCACTAGCTTATAATATAATTAATATTAACCAAATTAATTATCTTTTATATTAATTACTAGTCACATTAAGGTGGGGTCGACTTGTACCCTTTACATTACAATTAGGATTACAGGCAGGTCTGACTCTTGAACAATATAGCAAGGGATATGATACACCCACTAGTGCTCATACATTAGGGGCACATCCATAGGGATGTCCATATCTTTGGCTCACTGCATTACATAGAAGAACCAATTCTTCACACGTTCACCTGTGCTCGTCCACATGCATGTCCACTCAACAGATCTTCTTTCCCACTGCATCACATAGGAGAGTCATCTGGAGTTTCTAGTCAACTCTGCTGCTCAGAGGAGGCTAATACATCATCTTCATTTCTGTTCTCATGACGATGCACCCAACACTTTGGGATTTGACACGTTCACCTTGTGCTCAGCCACAGGCACATCCAACTCAACAGATCACCTTTCCCACAGGATAATCATATGGAGTTCTTCTCAACTCTCTGAATGGAGGAGGTCATCTATACGATCCAACTCTATCTTAGATAGGAACCACACACCCTCTTCAGGGGATTTCTCTCAGGTTTGTAAGTTGGAGAATATCTCACATGGCTGCAATGATCCACATCTCATAGGTTTGTACGCTGGAGAATGTCTCACATAGCTGCAATCATCAACAATTCGATCTTCTGCGAAACTGGGTGTTTATAGGGTTCTCATTTTGGATAATATTGATATTCTAACTGGTTATTATATATACTCTTATGATTTGAATGTCGAGAGGGATTTCTCATAACATGATTTCCCCTTATCATACTTTTAGCATTTTTTTCTTTTGACTTTGATATATGATTTTCTTCGTGTGACGATGTTGCCTTGTTAATGGCTGAATTTTGATTAGTAAGTTTACCTGGATCTTCCATCGTTTGTACTCCAACATATCTATATATGTTTTTTCTTCAATTGGATTGACATCTTCTTGAGCTTTAATGTCTGGATTTTCAAGTTTCTCTTCTTTCAATTTTTTGATTTGTTCTAGTAGCTCGTGATTGAGTTTTTTCAAACGAGATTTTTTTTTAATTTTTTTTTGATAGGTTCTTCTTGAGATCTTGATTCTCTTGTTTCAACTTCTGAACACATTGTTTTCGAACCTTTGACTTCTTGATCTGTGTAAGTAGTTTTTGACTGTGTTCTTTTAAACGATAAATTTCTTTGTTTTTATCCTTGATAACTTCGTCAAATTCTTTTTGCATTCTTTGCATTGTTTTTTTATTTTCTTGAAGTATCACTTATGAGATATCGTTAAAGTCTTCTGGTGTCACAAAATCTAACTCCGATGTGGTGTCTTGTAATGTTTTCATCTTCTCCTTATAGGGGAATGTCACAAACCTTTTTTCCATGTTTAATATAAAGGTACCTAGGCTTTTAAACCAAGGTAGCCCCATAATGATGTCGATTTCTTCTCTATACATAGTTGTGACATAGAATTGGGATATATATTTATATTCGTCAATTTTCACTTGTAACACCTTAATTTGAAAAATAGTTTTCTTTTCAATTATATTTGGTTCTGGAATTAATAATTGATTTGCCAAATCAATATTAATGTAATTTTCATTATAGTCCAAGTTGACAATGATGTTAACCTGCATACTCCCTTTTAATGTAGAAAAACCGTAACATACTATTGAACAACCTACGTAAGTAAACCTTCCTTTTGTCATTTTTGAATTGTCCTTTTTATAACTTTGACTTTGATTAAAAACCATTTTTAAATATCTCTTTATTTTATATATATATATATATATACTTTCACTTTTTATAATTTATATAAATATATAAATAAATTTTTCACTTTTGCTAAGATATTATTGCCTTGGTTCCACTTCAACTTCTTTTTGAACTTTATAAACTTCCAATAACTTAATAAACTTTCAATACTTTTCACTTTATAAATATTAACACATCACTTTAACTTAATAAACTTTCAATACTTTTCCTTTATAAATATTAACACATTGCTTTTGAATTTAAGAATATCTTCACCTTTTAATTTTAAGTGTCTTCTTTATTTATAAAAAACACCTTTTCACACTTTTTTATGTCCCCTTTTATTAAAACTTTAAACCTTTATAATCCCTTTTAACTTGAATTTTAGGTTTTAAACCTTTATAATCCCTTTTATATGAGTACTTTGACTATTAATTCTTAATACTCTTAATATGACGCCTTGGTAACTCTTCATTATTACGTCTTGGTAACTCTTCGTTTGGTTATTTTCGAAGAAGGTTCTTTTGGAAGATACTTCTTGAATAGTATTATAATAAAATAATATTTGAATATTCCAATTAAATCGACTATCATAACAATTTCACAAGGTAGGGTCACAACTCCTTATTTCCTCTCACAGGTGGTGACCTTTTCTCAAATGTCACCTCTTTTATATTGATGACCTCCAGATTTATGACCTTTTCCTTGTTAATTTAAACTTTTCATACAATTTAAACAAGTTTTAATAAGATGTGAACGTATGGTTTTAATTAGATGTACAATATGGTGGAACTTGGTTACAATAGCGAATAGTACGGATTTTAATACTCTGCAGCTGTAATTTAATCGTACGGATGTGACTTGGAAAGGTACGACTAAAAATAGTATGGTCACTGATCGATATGGCTTTTTTTATTTTATTTCTGATAGTATTGTAATACTTAGATCTTTGAATTTGCAGCAAAATAATCTTTAATTATGAATTTCAATTTGTTGGCAGTGGACTCGTCTTCTTGTACTCAGTACTTCTACAAAAATTCTCTTCGGTGCTTAATTCTTCTTTATATATAGGTAGCAGTTGAATGGTATTTTCTCTAATAGAGTTTCTGAGCAATTTGGCCAAAGACCAATTTTATGGTCAAAGACCTGGGTTCCTAGAATTCATGAATTTTGAGTGGCCAAAGGCCTACAAAGATGTTTCCAAGCACAACAATATTGACCCAAAGGTCCGATGGCCAAAGGCCAAGATAAAAAATGAAGCTCTCATAACATTGTGGTGAACCAACCTGGTTCACTATGTAAATATCCAATATAAATAGGACAATACACAATAATCCATTTAAAGATAGTAAATATATTAATAATAATGTATAAGAATATGATATCAATGAGATATAATGAGATGAGCTACAATTATGATGATGGCTTGTATATATACTCACGCAGGGGTGCCCTTTCATAAGAGACATGACCTTTCATATGTCATGTCTCTTCATAATTAATTATTAATTATTACTTATTTATATTTACATATTATATATATCTATGTTTGTTACAGTAGCCATGGGTAAGCACGTCATGCATATGTAGCCCATGACGATGAGGGTGACACACTACGAGGTGTAGCTCTAGTGTTCTCTAGCGGGTTGTGGCCCCTAGACGAGATTGACAGGTCCACATGGGTGTAGTCATGTGTGGCACAATGATGCTACCAATAGCATGGTATGCATAACCATGACGAGAGGATCATGGCATAGCGAGCAAGGTTATGAAGACCAGAAGGGAACATCATGGTGAAATACCTCCCTAGCTAAGAGGGAGTGTTGATGTTTTGGTAGCTACGGGAGGTATTAACCTCCATGGATAAACCTTTGACTAGAATAGAATATTCTGAAAACAAGAGAAAATCTAAACAGATGTGTGAAAACCCTGGAAGACAAGTCGGCTCAACAAAATAAGTAATATTGAAGTATTATATGCAGAAAATGATAGGTCGGCCCTGCTTGAAGAGACACCTGTTCACCTGGCCAAATTAGTATAAATAGAAGTCACTTTAGCGCATTTGGAAAACACATACACTCACTCAGTTGGTGCGCATATCTTAGAAGTGCAATAGCAACAGAAGTAGTGCACAAGTCTGGAAGAGGAGAAACAACAACTGTAGTGGTGCAACACACTCTTGTTCATCCTTTTGGTACTCTTACTTGTGCACTACCTTGGAGAAGGTGCACTCTCTTGGTTTATCTGTTGGTTCTATTGTGGCTTCCCATAATCATTCTATCTAGCAAAGGTGAAGGTGCTCGGGGGTGGATTTGTGCCTATGGTTGGGTGACAATGGTGTAGCATTGTCTATGGTGAAATGAGCACAATATTCTAACACAATGTTCACAAAAAAATGAGAGCAATATACCAAAAGGGAAAAATGTGAAAAGTTAAGCTAATAACTAGCATAAGTTGGGGACATGTGAATGTGATTGTTGCAACAAATAAATGAATGGACATGTAGGATAAGGCAAGAAGGATATTGTTTTATCTATGACGTCATGGAATGAGGAATGCACAGTTGTGACTAAAGTGGGATGGAAAATTCGTGACCAAAGTTCTCATCCTTGATCACCTATGGTGGCCTAGATTTATTTCGATGAATATCTTAACAATGACCTTGCAACAACTACAATGCAACCATCAATATTCTTGAAGGTCTCTTCCTTGAGCTTTGTTGATCTAGGTCCTTGAAGCCACATTTTGTTACTTGAAGGGGAAATTGGAATGCATACCTTTTCTTTGAAAGGACTCAGAGGTGTGAAATACGCTTCCTACACTAATCAATGCGAGAAGATTATGAATAAATTTAATAAACACAATTGCAGTAATTAACAATACATAAACATACAACCATTAGATGATGATTTCTTGGGGAAAACCCTTCCAAGAGAAAAACACCACACCCTAAAACACACTCAATGTATTATTCAACAACTAAATGGTTACAATACATTATGGGGCCTCCGTTCTCTAATAAGAGTGTTCAACAATATCATAAGGATTTTGGAGAAAGTTCGAAAACATACAATAAGTTATATTCACACTATGTTTTTATCCAACCCCAACACTCAATAAATAGACATAACAAAACCATGAACTATTTATGGTTTGTCAAATCTACATGCTGGAAACTACCAAAAATTAATTGGCCAACTGTTGCTTCTTAGCATTGATTGGTTGCTAGTGATATGCATTTATTCTCTGCTACTTCTTTGCATTTATTCCCTACTATTGCTCAACAATCATCACCTGCTCCATTACAGGATTGCAAGGCGTATGACAAACATGTGCCAAGATTCTCCCACTTGTCATATACCTTGCAAGAGTATAAGGGAAAATGCATCAAATCATGAGCTAATTTTTAGGGCCATAAGGCCCATAGACTCACAACACCACTTGAATTTACTTCTGCTCATTGATTTCATCAATGCATCTGCAACATTTTGCAAAGTGTTGACTTTCTCAAGTATCACCTTTCCATCCTTTACCATGTCCCTAACAAAATGGTACTGGATATCTATATGCTTTCACTTTGCATGAAAGGTTGGGTTCTTAGCTAGACAAATGACATTGTTATTATCACATTGAATTGTAATAGCTCTTTGACTTGGCCCTACTTCTAAACATAGTTTTATAATCCAAATGGTCTCCTCACATGCATGAGTATATGCCATATACTTTGCCTCTGCAATGGACAAAGTGACCACAACTTTCCACTTGCTCACCCAATTCATTGCTCCACCAAACAATTGAAACACGTATTGGCTTGTATATCTCCTTCTGTCTACATCCCATGCCCAATCATAATCGACATAACCATATAGATTCATTGGGTGTGGGTCCCTTGAAACATCACTATGATAGAAAATGGAATATTCAGAAGCACCTCACAAATACATGAATAACCTCTTCACTGTAGCCCAATGTTCACGTCTAAGATCAACCATGAATCAACTCAAGACTCCCACTGCTTGAGCTATGTCTAGTCTAGTACAAACCATATCATATATTAACCTACCAATTGCACTAACATAAGGAACATAAGCCATATCCTTCATTTCTGTCAGTGTTGTAGGACATTGCTCATGAAAACTTAGTTCTCCACAAAAATTAGAACACTCAATGGTTTGCAATATGCGATGCAAAAACATTGTAACATATAGTTTACATACTTACTCTGGCTCAACTAATTGTTTCTATTTTCTCTATCTCTCATAATCTCCATTTCTAAGATATATTTTGTAGCCCTGAAGTCCTTTATATAAAATTGTGCTGAAAGCTGAGACTTCAAATCAAGAATCACATCCTTATTTTATCAAAGAATAACACAACATATACATATAGAGTGATAACAAGGAAAATACCACCATCATGTTTGTAATACACACAATGATTTGATTTGGATTGCAAAAATCCCAATCCCAACACAAAAAAATCTAATTTTTGGTACCACATTCTAGGATATTGTTTGTGACCATATTGAATACTTTTTTAATTTGCAAACCAATGTGTTTTTATCTTTTTCAATGTAGTGTTTTGGTTATGTCATATAAATCTCCTTCTTTAAGTCACCATGTAGGAATGTTGTTTTCACATCCATACGTTCTATATGTAAATCAAAATTTGTCACTATAGATAATAGGAGCCTAATAGATGTTAACTTAGCAATTGGTCACCAAAGTCTAACCCCTAAACTTGGGAATATCCTTTCACAACCAACCTTCCCTTGTGCTTTTCAACATTGCCATCTAAACCGATCATCTTTTTGAATACCCATTTACATCCAATGGGGTTTTGTCCATCAGGAAACAATACCAAGCCCCATGTATCATTATTTCTAAGTGCAATGATTTCCTACTCCATGACCAATCTCTAGGAATCCTTATCTTCCATCTTCGTTGCATCTTTCACATTTCTAGGCTCATTGATGCTAGCAAATAAAGAAAATATACATATGAGATTAGACAAACTATAGTTATACTTGTTTGGTTTCCTTCTTTGGCAATTGGATCTCCTAAAAGTTTGAGGTGGAGTTTCTTCCTCTTTCAAACTCTTTGAACCCTTCTCCTTATCAGGTCCATCATGAACTTCTTGTTCATTTTCTAGTTCATCTTTCTCAGTCTTGGGTGGTCGCTAAATCACTAACTTTTTCTCATCCTCTTCATGCTAACCAACGTGGGAGAAGACTTAACTTCTCTAAAAATAACATTCCCACTATACAAATTTTTTTTAGCCACAAGATCCCAAAGCTTGTACCCTTTACAACAATGCCATAGCCGATGAAGATACATTTGATAACCTTGTTATCCAACTTTGATTGTTTCTCTTTAGGCACATGAGAATATGTCTCACAACCAAAAACAAGAATATGCTGAAGTGACAACTTCTTTCCCATCCAAACCTCCATAGGGTATTATCCACAGTAGTTGATGCGGGAGACCTGTTAATCAAGTAACATGTAGTAGCAATTGCTTCTTCCCAAAACGTTTTCTTTGAGGCAACTCCATTAAGCATACTCCTAGCTCTCTCCATCCACGTTCTATTTATCCATTCTGCAAATTCATTATGTTGATGGGTATATGGAGTTGGCTTATGTCATTTAGTGCCGTTCTTCTTACAAAACTTATCAAACTTCATAGAAAAAAACTCACCACCATTATCAGTCCTCAACACCTTAATCTTCTTACTAGTCTAATCTTCCAAGAGAGATTTAAACTCAAACAACTTAAAAACCTCAGATTTAGTTCTAATAAAATATACCCATGTCCTTTTAGAATAATCATCAATGAATGACACATAATACAAAGCCTTAGAAACCGAAGGAACTTTAATTGGACCAGATACATTAGAATGAATTAAGTCCAACAAGCCCAAAGATTTGTGAGAACTAGAATAAATTGAACACGGTTCTATTTTCCATATATGGAATGCTCACAAAAATCAAATTCAAGAGCACAATCATTCAATCCTTTGATAAGATTTTTGTTTTTCAAGGTCTGTAGGCTCTTCTCACCTATATATCTATAGTTAGCTTTCTTTATGAAGCAAGAACTTGTTTAGATGCCCTGGACGCATGAGCATTATAAGTAGACACATGTTCTAATTTTGAAGGTGTAGATCATATAGATTTCTCTAATGCATAAATCGAAGAACTGTTACACTGAATAGTGCATGCATCAAGCTGAAAAAAAGTTCCCACATGAAAAACCTTAGCAATTTCCATAGCTCCTTGGACCATCTTGCACCCTTTTTCAGAGAAAACAACCCACACCCACATCATTAAGTGTGCTCACCGATAGTAGGTTTTGTGCCAAATCTAGAATGTGTGAAACTCCATTGATCCCCTTTACTATGCCAGTAGGGAATTTGATCAAGACTCTACCATGACCAACTATGCTAAGAGGAGAGTCATCACCAAGGTATACCATCCCACCATCGTATTTATCGTACATTGAAAACCAATGTCGATGGGAAGTCATATGGAAGGAAGCTCCAAAGTCTATCAACTATGCACTTTGAATTACACGAGTTCCCAAAGTTGCAAGTAAGGCATCTCCACCATCCTATTAGGAATATTTTTGAGACTCATTATTAGAATCATTCTTTTCCTTCTTATTCTTCTTTTTCTCTTTCTTGCAGTATATTCTAAAATGCTTAACCTTGTCGCAGTCCCAACATTTTTCCTTGGAATTTCTAGGAGACTTATGTCTCCTACGAGATTTGGATCTGCCATTTTCTCTCTTCTTGCCTATGTCCTTCGATATTCCATGAAGAACTAATGCCTCATTAGTGGATTTAGAATATTTTTTCCTCACCTTTTCTAAGGGTGAAGCAATCACGACGTCATCAAGGACCAATGTATTTACAATGCTTCCAATGGCTATTACTAAGTTGTCTCATGAATCTAGAAAATAGTACAAAAGGGTCATACAATGACTCCCCTCATCCATATTCACTCCAACTGAGATCGTTTGGGTCACAATAGTATTAAATGAATTCAGGTGCTCGGCTACAGAATCACCCTTACCCATTATCAAGACAAACAACTTTTTCTACATAAAATTTTTATTAACCAAGGATTTAGCCTGATACAAATCCCCCAACTTCTTTCAGAGATATGTTGTGGATTTTTCTTCATAAACATTCAATAATATCGAATCAGCCAAATAGAACTTGATAAGACTTCTCCCCTTTCTCTCCAACACCACCCACTCTTCATCTTTCATATCAACGGGTTTGGTTCTAGACACTGCAACCCATATATTTTGATCTATGAGAAGATCCTCCATCTTGAGCTTCCATAGCTTAAAGTTAGTGTCATTAAACTTCTGAATTTATAATCTAGATGTGCTCTCCATTTCTCTACAACAAAAAATCATTCTACGTAAGCTCCCACTCAAACCAATATTAGATAAAAAACCATGCCCCTAACACCTTGGATCTGAGGTGATCTGGCTCTGATACCAAATGAAAGGAAAGAGAGGTGTAGACTATGCTTCCTATACTAATCATTGAGAGAAGATTGTGCATAAATTAAATAAACATAGTGGCAATAATAAACAACACATAAACAAACAACCATTATACATTGATTTCTCAGGGAAAACCCTTCTTGCATAAAACCCCCACACTCTAAAACATACTCAATGTATTATTCAACAAATAAATGGTTACTATACACTACAAAATCTCAGTGTTCTCAACAAGAGTGTTTAGTAGTAGCATAAGGATTCACGATAAATTTCGATAACATAACAATAAGTTAAAACTCACACTTTGAGAGTGTAAGTTTTCACAGTTAGACATAATGATAGCGAATATTTCTGGATAAGCACCGTGTACATAGTTTTGAAACATCCAACCTTTCGGGTGGACACTACACCCATCATTAGGGACAACAAAAAGCTCATGTGGAGGAAAAGACTCTCGGGGTTTGTATTTAAAGAAGTGGTTAGATAAGCTACCGTTGGAATAGAATTAGGTAAATAATAAGATGACATAATCAACATGGTTGTTGAGATTGATTTCTTTCCTCCACATGAGCTTTATGTTGTCCCTGATAATGGGTGGAGTGTCTATCAGAAACATTGGATGTTTCAAAACTATGTACATAGTGCTTATCGAGAAATATTCACTATCACTCACACTTTGTCTTTCTCCAACCCTAGTGGGGGACATGTTATCAATATATTTCACCAATTATGTAACCAGATAGTTTTCATTGCTCTTTTTGATAATTTTTCCTCTATAGTAATGATCTTTTGTTATAATGTCCATGGCACAATTCTTACTTTCTTTATGCACTTGAATAATGTATGTTGGGAAGATCATCTTGTAACATGTGATGTTTGAAACATTTATAGTCTTTGACCAGTCTTCTCATGATCAACTCTTTTGAGTTACTTGAAGCATTATTGTTGATCCTCTACACTCTCAGGTTTAGACATCTTCCTCAAATCACTTTTATCTTCAATGTGCTCTTGTTATCATCTTTGTCATTTTTTGAAAACTATTCATTGATATCATTTATTTGATTTATTTGACCATTTGTGCATATGGTAATTTAAACTTATGTTTGCATCATTGAATCATTTTAAAGATGTTCAAATAAAAGGGTTTTAAAGGTCAATTTTTTTAAAGGAAGTCAATTTCAAGAGGTTCATGTTAAGATGTTTTGGAGGTTATAGTTTTGAAGATGTGTTATTTATTGAGTGTTTATTAGCACTTCATCATGGTCAAGATGTTGTCAACATTGGTCATCATTGTACTTGACTTAATCCATGATTCAATACCAATAATAATAATAATAAAATATCTTTCCCAAATCATTGATAGAAGCAAAAATGTAAATTTAAGTAGTTTATTTGGGATGAAGGAAGTTGTCATTAAATAGAGATAATCATAATGTCCCTTCCTTATCTTAAAGTCAAATTTGAAGGGAATGTTAATATATAAACTTGACTTAGGTGTTTTTATTTTTATTTTTTTATAGCATTATCATTATTATATATAACATTGTTGTTATATATAATAACATATATTGGAATGTATCCATAAGATTACATCATTTTCTATATTTTATTATATAAGAGTTACAATGTTATATATAATAACATATATTGGAATGTATCCATAAGATTACATCATTTTCTATATTTTATTATATAAGAGTTTCATATTGTTGGTTATAATTTTTTTATATTTTATTATATAGGAGTTTTATATGGTCAAATTATATAAAATGAATTTTAAAGTAAAAATGTTTTTGTCGAGTTGAAAATTCATTAACTAATAGAATTTCAAAAATCACAATTATGGTTAATTACAATTGTTAAATTTAACTTATAAAAATCAAATATACTTAATTGTACCATTTTCTTTGACACTAGTTAACCACACATAATTTCAAACATAATTTCACTTTGAGTAATTTTTTTGATAAGATCATCTTAAAATATGATAAATATTTTTAAAATTCTAAATATAAACATTTTATATTATCCCTACTTCCCTTTATTAAAATAATAAAATTCCACATTAATTAAGATCATTGTGAATTCACTTTAGAATAAAAAAAATATTTCATATTATTAATGCATTGAATAGAAAAAATAATATATATTTTTTATTAAAGTAATAAAAGTAAATTTTTTCAGTTTTATTATTAATAAAATTCCACATTAATTAAGATCATTGTGAATTCACTTTGGAGTACAAAAAATATTTCATATTATTAATGCATTGAATAGAAATAATAATAGTTTTTTTTTTTATTAAAATAATAAAAGTAATTTTTTTCAGTTTTATTATTATTTTATTGTGAATTTATTTCAGAGTAAAAAAAATATTTCATATTATTAATGCATTGAATAGAATAAATAATAAAATTTTATTTTTATTAAAGTAATAAAAGTAATATTTTTTTCATTATTTTAATTAGTTTTATTATTATTTTTAATTTATTAATAAATTTTTAAAATTTATTCTTAAATATAAAAATAATAATTTTTGAAATAAATAAAATAAATAATGTAAAATATTTTTTTCTTAATTTTAAATCCAATATGTATAGATATTCAATCCAATTTTTATTTTATATATATATATATATATATATATATATATTCATTTTTTATAACATTTATCATAATATTGATCTCTTTTACTTTTGTTTTGAGGAAGTTCCTATTATCACAAATTGCTATAGGTTGTTCTTTAGCTAAGTAGTTACAAGTGGGAGGTATTGCTATAAGTTGATCTCTTTTACTTTTGTTTTGAGGAAGTTCCTATTATCACAAATTGCTATAGGTTGTTCTTTAGCTAAGTAGTTACAAGTGGGAGGTATTGCTATAAGTTGTTCTTTGGCTAAGTATCCACAAGCATGAGCACTAGCACAAAAATGTCATTGATAGTATTTGAATTTTGGCAGGGCGTTTTTGATTTGTTAACTTATGAGCACTAGCACAAAAATGTCATTGATAGTATTTGAATTTTGGCAGGGCGTTTTTGATTTGTTAACTTATAACATGCTAAGATATATTTTTTATTTCCAAGTTATTTAATCATAAAAATAATTTGATAAATCAAAGCAATTAATATTACTTTATAGATTTTAGAAGCTAAAATTAGTCTTAATGGATGGTAATCTACTATCAATAAATTATGGATGATTATCAATAAAAAAATGATAAAAATTAAAAATGAAATAGAAAAATTATATAAATTAAAAATATAATAGTATTGCATCATTTATTGTATATGTGTTTTTATTATCCATTGTGCGTGCACAAGTATCTAAGATGTTTATTATGATTTTTAGATTTTATCTCTCAAGTTTGTGTTAATCTAATTTACTTAGCAAAGGAGTGTCACAACAATAAAACCAATCTCCTTTGTTGTTTTGTTGACTTTAGGAAAGCTTTTGACACTGTACCTAGGACCAACCTTTGGAATAGGTTAAAAGAGCTAAAAGTCCCTCTAGGCCGAGAGATACTACGATAAGGTTGTATGAGAATGTTATTTCCAAGTTTAGGAGCATTGAGGTTTTGTTAGAAAAAAATAACTGCAACATAGTAGTCAAACAATGTTGTCCCCTTTCCCCTACCATTTTTGGCATTTACATTGACAAGTTAGAAGATTGTTTGGAAGGTGCAGGTTGTGTTGGCCCAACTCTTACTAGTATAGTAATCATCCTTCTTCTTTATGCCGATGATATTGTACTTATGGCAAGTAATCCCTATGACCTTAGTAAGCAACACAAAATACTCAAGGACTTCTTCTCTAGTACATGCATGGATGTGAACATTGACAAAGTCAAGATTATGATCATTAAATCCAACAAGATCACCTACGATAATTTTGTATATGACAATGATACCTTGGAGAAAGTGTCTTCGTACAAGAATCTTGGAATTTATATTCATCACAAATTCAATTCGAACTATAACATTGAGAAAATGATACATGGAGGGTGGAAAGCTTATTATGGGCTTGAAAATAATTGTAAATTAGCAGAATTTTGGCTATGGGATAAGAAAAAGATCCTCTTTGAGACTCTTGTCACTCCTGCTATCTTATATGGATGTGAAGTTTGGGGATGCAATATCTCTCGATAATCTTGGAGAAAGATAACACAAATCCAAAATAATTTTATAACTTTTAATCTCAAAATTAAGGACAATACACCCTATCCTATCCTCCTCATCGAAGCGAGCCTTTCCCCCATTGATAGCACAACTATGATTAGGTACTTAATGTACAAGAAAAAGATAAACAACATGGATAAGAAGATGCTCCCCAAAATTGCTTCAGACTCTATCCAAAATCACCAACGATTCAAGCAGGGATGGCATAACGATGCCAAGTCTTGGCTAAATGATTGGGGAATAAAAGAAGTTATTCTGCAGAATACTGATGATATTAAAATATTGTACAAGCTAAATTTAAGGAGAATCTATGATGCAATAAAGATTTAGAGGATAAAAGAAAATTAAGATATTATAAGGAGGTGGTTAACCCTAACCTTGAAGATCAAAATATTTCTCTATCTTGGCTAGCGTAAAGAAGAGAATCAATATTGCTAAAATAAGAACTAATTCTCATGAGTTGCATAGTGAAATCCGACATTGGACAATCCCCAAAACACCATGGCAAGAAAGAATCTGTCACCTTTGTGACACCAAGAGGGTTGGAGATGAAAAACACTTTCTCCTAGAGTGCCCTGCTATACCCAAATTAGATCCCAATTTTCAAATATTTGTCACAATATCGACCTTTATAACCTTCTAAGTCATCAAAACTTTAGTGATCTTGGAACACTTCTCTTAATGCTTTTCAAACATCGAAATAAAATTTTAAATAAATCCAAGTAATCTCTTTCTTTTCTTAAGGTCTGGTCTTAGTAATCAAGATTTATCCATCATTAATAAAATCAAGCCATGGGTGACAGGTGAAGATGGAGTGATTTTTAACCCAGGAGACAATATCAAACTTTCGTATTCTTGAAAAATTGGATGCACTACCAATAACCAGGTAGAGGTGTATGCACTTCTCCAAGGTTTACAGTTGGCTAGGCAACAAGGCATAGGCTTTATTACCCTTCTTTGCAATTAAAAAATTGTCATCAATCATGTCACAAGAGATCAAAGCGTTTCACAATCTGGTCCCTATCCACATTCGTGGGCACAACAATTCAATCGCCAACTATCAAGCCAATTTGGCTATCAGTAACATGCTAGGGGCGCTAAGGGTAAATGGGAAGCCCTCCCTCAATCTTATTCCATGAACAAAAACAAGGAATCTAGCCTCGACCCATGCAGGGGAAAATCCTAGCGTGGGCATCAGATTTGATCCAAGTAAGATAAAATTCTCCAACGTTGTCAAGCCACATCATATGTCTAAGGAAACGACACGTGGCATAGGTTATTGGACAGGTTTGTTTCTCCATCACCCATATGTGGAAGTAAATAAAGAAAAGAAAAAAAAATGATTTTAACGTCCACGAGGCTAACAATAGCTTATGGGACAGACTGCCTCACACCCTGATTTCTGCAATTCAGCCCTTTTCTTGTTCAACTTGATGATGAGCTCCCCCAATTTCTCCACTGTGCCCTCGCTGAATAAGTTATTCCAAGAGCTAGCAGTCAAGATACTTATATAGTTGTCCTTAGTGTCTTTGAAGGCTTCACACTCTAAAATGAAATGTTTTTCTGTTTCCACTTTTCCGGAGGTACAGAACACACACACCCTTTCTTTCCAAGTTTCTTTTGGTCTTTTCCAACGCCCAGTTTGGAGTTGATGGGAATTGGTTCTTAATTGGACAATAAACATTTTGTCTCTCCAAGACATATTGGTCCCTATGTACGATTTTTGATGATGATTGTATGTGGGGTTAAACTCTTCAATATAATACTCTTTCTTTCTCCATAACCCTTTATCCCAAGTTTGCTTGTGGAACCTATCAATAACAAAAGCATTTATCTCTCACTGTTAGTAGGGCACCTGTTAAAGTGGATGGTTATGGATTTGCAGCCCCCTCCCTCCCTCCATCCTAGTTTTAATCATAGTTTTAATCATCGGTACTTCTGCCTTAGGTGCGCACGTGTTATTCACCACATTGCAAAGATGCTGTCACTTCGCATGACTTGTAACAATACTGGAGTTATGGCTCAAGGACGCTCGCTTCAATGGTCGACATCATCCCTGGCCCCATTGACATCATCCATACGAGTTTCAGGGAGCGAAGGCCGATTGCTCTATGCGAGCGTATCTCCCACCCCATGGATATGACGGGAGACTCAATTCATCATCCCTCACCGCTGTTTCTTATGTGCTCGGGCGTTATTTTAAGAAGGTGGAGTCCGAGAATATCACAGAAGAATTTGGAGCTCTTTGTGGATGCACCCTCAGACCTGCTCTTGACTACAGTGACACTTGAGTCCATCCATCCTCCAACCGTCACAATGCTTAGAATTATGGCTAAGGGTGGTGCCGGTAGTTCACAAAGGAGAAAGGAGCCACCAGAAGAGGACCGGTTTAACCTAATAAACTCTATTCAGGCACTCCAGATTCAAGTAAGTGGCCTTTCAGCCCAATTTCTCACAGTTTTAGAGATAATGGTGGAACACCGATAGGAACAACAACTACAGGACGGTGCGCGTTTTTAAGGTCCAAGTTGGAGGATTTGCGTTACAGGCCCAACTCCACGTTTCCTGCTCGAACAATAACAACTAACTCTGAGGATGCCTCTTCTCCTGGTCCTCACCAACACATTCCAGACCTTAATTTTCCACCTGATCCTGAAGAAGCTTCCTCGGGAAACAAAGATCCTCCGGTCCAGTAACTTCTAGATGCAATGTTTTTGTATTCTGATACTATGAGTGTTTTACATACTTTACTATGGGAACTCCTTTGTAATTGAATCCCTGTTTAAGCTAGTTGTTGATCTCCATGACAACATAGTTAGTAATCAACCTGTTTTAGCAGTTTCTGAAATGGTTAAATTTTGGATATGTATGCACTCTTTCTTGGAGTTCTCTTGCAACGTTTTTAAATAATTTTTTTCTCAATTTTTTTAAAGATAAAATAAAATAAAGCCATCTATAGACAAAACGCTAGTTATAAATCTAATTTTAATTAAGTATCCATGAATAACCACAAGTGAAATTGTATCTCATCTCAAGGGTCTTGACACACCAATGAACACTAAACCAACATTTCTTACATTTCTTAATTCTCATAAGTTCACTAAACCAACATTTCTTACATTTCTTAATTCTCATATATTAGAAGGAAACTCAATTGCTATACCTACTCATCACCATATTCACATAAGTTGTCACAAGGAATAATCAACATACCAACATCAATTGAAGCACAACTCAATTGATATTCTTAGATATCAAGATATCAATTCAACTTATTTCTAAAGGTATATTGAAAATTGTAATAGAAGAAAAACCACATTAAATGTTTCACAATATAATTTAAAGAAAATTAACTTGGGGTGGATTGGATTGAGTTCTTCCTAGTGCATCAATATTGTTTAAACCTTTGAAGATCTTATTATACAATTCAAAGAAAATTAACTTTAGAAGAAAAACCACATTAAATGTTGCACAATACAATTCAAAGAAAATTAACTTGGGGTGGATTGGATTGAGCCCTTCCTAGTGCATCAATATTGTTTAAACCTTTGAACATGTTACTATACAATTCAAAGAAAATTAAGTTGGGGTGGATTGGATTGAGCCCTTCCTAGTGCATCAATATTGTTTAAACCTTTGAAGACGTTACTATACAATTCAAAGAAAATTAAGTTGGGGTGGATTGGATTGAGCCCTTCGTAGTGCATCAATATTGTTTAAACGTTTGAAGATCTTACTATCTTGTTACCTTAAGTAACAAAAAGTAACTCTTGAAGTGAAGAAAGTTCATGTTGGAATGAAGACATACTTTTCTCTTAACTATTCTTTGAGGAAAATACATTTTTAAGAGGAGGACATGTAATGTACATAAATATACATTACATAATTGTAATAATAATAATTAATTAAACACAAGGGTCATAACCCTTCACCCTCACCAATAATCAATGGGCATCTATATTATCACATGAACTCTTGTAAATTATCACTCATATTATTCAAGTACAAATGTATTTTATTTATCCTTCAGGATTTCATTCCTCTCTCCTATTTGGATTGCATATTTTATTTTTAATGAACATAATAATAATGATAATAGCGTATTACATAACCAAGGGTTACAACCTTTCATTCTCTTGATGTTAGTCAATGAGTACTTATACCATCACAAGAGCTCTTGTAAATCATCACTCATATTATTCAAATACAAATGTATTTTATTTATCCTTTATGGATTTTTTCCCCTCTTCTATTTGGATTAGATTCCCCCCCAAGAAATGAGAATTATATTGATATTTCAAAGTTTGAAATCAAATATACATTGACGGAACAAATAGGTCACCAACCATAAGTTGTTCAACAAGTCTCAGTCATAACTGCCTCATCACCCATAGTAAAAATAGATACAATCTTCCTTATACATCTTATATCATCATTCTGCCTCATCATAATTTAAAAACATATTGTAAAATACCTAAACCGGTCTTCAAAACATTTAAACCACTTATATCTCTACACCAAACATCCTCACAATTATGGATTAGAGATTAGTATAAGATTGATTTTGTAGTTGGAAGGAGAGTGTCTCCTTTGAAAGTTTGTTCAGTTAAGGTACCCTCATGTAGAAGTAAAGCTTCCTTGGATACGTTATCTGCTTGTGTGTTGAATTCCCGAAAAATATGAGTGAAAGAGAGAGCATCAAATTTGATTTTAACCTCTTGCACTTGATTCAATATAGGGATCAAAGATATATTCTATATATTGGAATACTATATGGCCCAATCAATCATGATATTTTAGTTTCCCAGAACTTGTAGATGTTTTATCCTTTGGTCAAAGGCTATCTTTAACAAAAGCCATAAAGCATAGCATTTTGCCCAATTGTTAGTCTCTTGAACAACTACAAATTTACTAAGATAATATCGAGAAGTATCAATTTATAACACTACTCTAGCACCACACAAACTTGGATCTCCTTGACATGCTCCATCGAATAATCCCCAAGGATTTTCTTTATCAAGGCATGTCTCCATAACGGTTTTGACCTTCATAAGTTTTAAAGTCCTTTTGTTTTCTTCCGTTGCCAATATTGTCTTGTGTGCCACCTGAGATGGAGAGAACAATTGATCCTAGAATACCATTTTGTTCCTGGCTATTAGATACTATAAATAAATAAACATAGAAGAACCTTGTAAGCCACTATAGCTTTATCACTTATCGCTTATTGTAACACCCCTGTTGACCCCAAGTTGTAATTAAGTATTACTTATGACTTCCATGCCACGACATGCGAACAATGTAAATGCATTATTGTTTAAATTGCCAACAAATGATTGTGGGGGTGAAGCCTTGAATTACTGCCCATGATATCACTAGAGGAAAGGGTGAGGAAACCTATAGAAGGGTTCATCATGCTAAAGATGGCCCAATCCTTCTTGTTGATACTGTTTTTATTCATAACATTTTCCTTAGCCCTGACTTAAAAAAAAATTAGTTAATGAGGAAGGATTGTAGATGGGAACCCAACTACCCCAAATAAATCCAGGCATGGGAGATTAGGTTAGGACAACTGAAACTGTCAGCCACAGGTACCACAATAAATTACTACTTTCTACAGATCAGATTGACCCACGGGTTTTTCCTTCTGGCTGAAGGAAGATGATAGGTCTAGAACCTTCCTGGAGAGAGGAGAGAGACATGAGAGAGAGGAGGAGAGACCATTGAGATGAAAAAAAAGGAGAGAATGCGAGGCTCTAGAGTGAGGAGGAGAAGAATTGAAATATTTAGTTGTTTTGGTTACAGAGAGAGGAATTCTCAGAGATGAAGGTCGCGAGCTTGATGTTGAGGAAACCTCTGATAAACCTCGCAGAGGCTGTGAAAGAGAGATGACTTCTCAGAGATGAATGCTGCGAGCTTGATGCTGGGGAAGCATCTTATAAACCTCGCATAGGCTGTGACAAAGAGAGGATCTCTGAGAATTTGCAAAAGACCTGTGGAACACAGAGTTTTCCTAGTGATATCATGGCTTGGCATGTTGGTGGCCAGAATGATAAAAGTGAATGCATCTGATCCTATGGTTGGGTGGAAAGGTGAACACCCATAGCCAGTTGGTCTTGTTGATTTCATCTTCATGAGACATTCTCTAGGTCGTTCTCCTCTAGACTGATTTGAGACGATCTGTGAGAAATCCCATGTGATGGGTGTGTCATACTCCTCTGGAGTGAGTTGAGATGATGTGTGGTCTCTTTTCGTGCTCCTCTAGACTGAGTTGAGACGACTTGAGATGGTCTCCTGTCAGACTCCTATGGACTTAGTTGAGTCGACTTGAGATGGCTCTCTAGATGGTACTCCTATGGACTTAGTTGAGTTGATCTGTTGAGAGTGACGTCCCTGTGGTTGAGCACAGGTGGACATTTCCCTAGTGGCTGAGCACTAGAGGATGTGTGGATCTCTTACTATATTGTCTAAGAGTAAGATTTACTATGTAACCCTAATTGTGTAAAGGGTACAAGTCGGCCCCACCATGTAAAGATAATTAATATTGTGTAAAGATTAATTATATTATTTAGTTGTAAAGGTCAACCCTGTTGTGCCAATAGACACATCCTTTTGATGTGATAGGTATTGTATAAATAAGAGTAGATCCCCATTGTGGATCTCACTCTCTCACACTTCATTGTAACATTCTCTTAAAATAGTTGTACGGATGAAGTGCACACTTCTCTTAGGCGTAAGTTTCAAGTTCATAGAGCACCCTCTTGTGTGCTCTAGGGTTTATGGTGTGGGGGATCTTCTCTTGACTCTATAGCAAAGGATTGTTGGGTTCTTCCCTTGGTTGAGAAGGTCCTATGATAACTTCTTGTGTTCTTGTGCATGGTTATTCTTCTTGTGTTCTTGTGCATGGTTATTCTTCTTGTGATCTTGGTTACTGCAACTATTGTGTATGGTATTGTTGCATTGTTTAGGGTTCAAGTACATGCTAAATTTAAATAAACTACATGTGCATGAGATAAGCATTAAAATTCAACATGGTATCAGAGAAGAGTTCCTGAAGAGCCATTGCACAAGACATTGAAGAGCCATCCATCACTTTCTTGTTGCAACTGCAAAAATGACCCCATCCATTGTCAATATAATTTCAACACCTTCCACTTGAACCTTGGGCCTAAATTTTGCATAGGCAAGTAAAAAATCCTTCAGTGCACCTCCTACAACTCTCAGATTGCAAATCAGAGAAATTTTGATTTTTTGGACCTAGGGTTTCTGCAGAATTTTAGTTTTAGGGTTTCTACAGCTTATTGGGGTATTCTTGCAAACTTGTTGAGCTTCTTTTGACTATCTAAAGGCTTATTGTTGGAAGTCATAAGTCCAACGAAACCTATGGTTTCTAGCCTAGCCTAGCCATTAGGGTTTGTGAAGAATTTGCAAGCCAAGCCATGAGGAACGAAACTTTGGTGGAAGATAGGCTTGATGGATCAAGCAACTTCAACTCCTAGAAATCAAGACTACAAATCACTCTAGAAGAGGATGACCTATTGAGTTTGATAGAAAATACTCTACTGGAAACAACAATTGATGAAGAGAAGACTGATTGGAAGGAAAACGATGTCAAAGCAAGGAAGGCAACATGCATCCACTACCGATGTTGATTCAGAACCACATCAAAGAGCTGAAGACATAAAAGATGAAGCATTCTTCTTCATATCAACACTCTCATGTACTATTCCTAAAGATAGTGATATTTGGTTAATTGATAGTGGTTCTTCCAGAAACATGACTGGATACATATAATATCTTACAAACCTTGTTGAGAAAGAGTCTCGGCTACATGTTGTACTTGGTGATAATGCCATATATACGGTGAAAAGAGTTGGAAATTCTACCTTCCAACTAGATTCTGACATACCACTTCAATTAAGTGAGGTATTGTATGTACCTGGGATGAAAAGGGACCTTGTCTCTGTTTCTAACTTAGAGGATAAAGGCTACAAGGTTACCTTCTCTGAAGGAAAAGTTCTTGCATGGCACAAGAACTCACACATGGATTCTTCCTGGGTGATTGGTGTTCGAGAAAATAGTTTGTACAGATTGACTGTCCGACCAATCCAGGCCTTATTACATGATACTATCATCCTGAGCAAGCTATGGAATAGGAGACTTGCTCATTTACATTATAGAGCCCTTCCCGCTCTGGGGAAGATGGTGATAGGCCTTCTAGAGATACATATCGAGCATGGTGGCATTTTCATAGGTTGTGCTCTTAACAAGAATGTCAAGGGGTCCTTCTTGAGTAGTGACAATAGATCTAAGGGGATCTTGGAATTGATACATACAGATGTTTGTGGAAACATGAATGTTGATTCCTTGAACATATACTTATACTATGTGCTCTTCATCGATGATCACTCTCGGAAGATGTGGATTTACTTCTTGAAGACCAAGGATGGAGTCCTTGCAAGATTTCAAGAGTTTAAAGATCAGGTTGAGAACCTGACGGGGAGGAGGATCAAGGTGATGAGATCAAATAATGGAGGAGAGTACACCTCTAGGGATTTCAATGATTTCTGTATTGAGGCAGAGATCAAGAGAGAGTACACCATTCCTTATAAACCTCAACAGAACGGGGTTGCAGAGAGGAATGACAAAACCATTATTGAGGCAACCAAAGCGATGATACATGATCATAATCTACCTATGATTATGTGGGAAGAAGCATCCATGACAACTGTGTATGTTCAGAACATGAGTCCTCATCAGATTCTGAAGAACATGACTCTCGAAGAAGCTTTCACCAAAGTGACGCCTGAGGTTGGACACTTCAGGATATTTGGGTGTCAAGTATACATTCATGTACCCAAGGAAAAGAGGACCAAGCTAGACCCTTAAGGAAGAAATGATACTTTTGTAGGGTACAATAAATATTTTAAGGCATATCGGATATACATCCCTGGTCAGAGACAGATCAAGGTTAGTAGAGATGCCACCTTTGAGGAAGATATAGCCTTCCCAAGATCTAGAGAATCTCAGATGGAGATTGACAACGAGAAGAATGAAGAGACAATACCTTTTCCCCTTTCAACAGTTTAGAGGGAGACAATTATTGATCTAGTTGGTCCCATAGCTCCAGTTGATGTTCCCAGAGACATTGCAGTAGGCCATAAGAGGCTTCCTTAGGCTCGACAGACTCTGCAGGAGGCAGAGGGGCATGCAAATCCTCGTGGTACATTCTGAGAGAGTAAGAGACCATACATATTTTCGAGCTATGAACCACATCATTGATATTGAGCCTTCTTGTCATGGAGAAGCAACAGGTCGAGATATTTGGAAAGATTCCATGACCGAAGAGTATCAGTTCATCATGAAGAATGATGTGTGGGATATTGTTCTGAGACCGGAAGGGAAGTTTGTAGTGACTTCCAAGTAGATATATAGGATCAAACATGCAGTTGATGGAAGTGTCGAGAAGTACAAAGAGATATTTGTGGCTAGAGGATTCTCTCAGGTGGAAGGAATAGATTATGAGGAGACACTTCCATTTGTACAATTATTTCTCTTGCAACATCCATGGGTTGGAGACTACATCATATGGATGTGAAGAAAAACTTTCTCAATGGAGAGATTGAGGAAGAAGTTTACATCGAGAAGCTAGATGGATTCGTGATACATGAGAATGAGTCTCATGTGTGCAGGTTGAAGAAAGCCCTGTATGGACTAGAGCAGCAACCTCGTGATTGGTATGAGAATATTGATGGATACTTAATGAGTTTGGGTTTCAACAAGAGTGTTGTTGATCCTAACCTATACTATCATATTGTTGGTGATGAGTGTCTAATTTTGGTCCAATATGTTGATGACTTATTCCTCACTGTTTTAGAAAGTATTATTGCTAAATGCAAGCATGCATTGACTTTTGAATTCGAGATAAAGGACCTTGGTATGATGCGCTACTTCTCGGGACTATAAGTATGGTAGAGGAATGATGAGATTTTCCCGAGTCAAGGAAAATACATAGTGGATATTTTGAAGAAATACAAGATGATAGACTGCAAGTCCATGCCTACATCGATGGTGATGAATTTGAAGAAGATGAACGAGGCTTATTCTGATTCAAGTGAGATTGGTCCACATCTTTACGGACAATTGATTGGATTATTGATGTATCTGGTTAACACCAGACCTAATATATGCTATGTAGTGAGTGTACTCAACCATTTTATGAGACAGCCGAGACAAACACACTGGATAGCAACGAAGCATGTGTTGAGATATCTACAAGGAACAATTGATTATGGCCTGAGATATGCCTTCGATGTAGACATGAGATTGTAGGGATATGCTGATGTAGATTGGGCAGGGAGCGCAATAGATCGGGAGAGCACATCCGGTTGTTGTTTTACTTTGGGGTCTTCCATGGTTTCCTGGTGCAACATGAAACATACTTCTGTGACTTTGAGTATCGTAGAAGCATAGTACATTGCATTATGTATGGAATTCTGTGAAGCAGTGTGGCTTCTCAAGCTTCTTGTAGACTTATTTGGTCATGAGATGGATTCCATCGTTATCCATTGCAATAACCAGAGCTGTGTGAAGATCTTAGAGAATCCGGTGTTTCATGATAAATCAAAACACATTGAGATCAAATACCATTATATAAAAGATATGGTACATAGGAAATAAGTACATGTGCAATACCTTTCTACACATGAACAAGTTGCAGATGTCTTCACCAAATCGCTTGCCAGGATGAAGTTCGATTATTTCCATGAGAGACTTGGCCTAGTGGAGAATGCCTCCCTAGTTGAGAGTGAGTGTTGTTGATTGCAACTTCATGAGACATTCTCTAGGTCGTTCTCCTCTGGACTGAGTTGAAACAATATGTGAGAAAGAACATGTGATGGGTGTGTCATACTCCTCTGGACTGATTTGAGATGACGTTTGGTCTCTTGTCGTGCTCCTCTGGACCGAGTTGAGACAACTTGATATGGTCTCCTATCAGACTCCTATGGACTTAGTTGAGTCGACTTGAGATGGCTCCCCAAATGGTACTTGTTAGCACTAAGAGTCATACTCAGACTGCCATGAGTGAAAGCCCAATACCCATCATAATTTAAAGATAATAAAATCAAGTTTATGGTTGGTGGATCAGTAATAAAGATAAAGAAAAAGGGTATCAAACTTTCTACAGAGGCATTCCATTGGGCATGGATTCATAACATCCTGTAGATTGAAGGCATTTGAGCTGCACATCAAAAAAATCTTATATACTATCAGATAGAAGAATGGAGAGAAAAAAACATAAAGCAAAATGTTCACAAAACATAGATCCTCTCTTTCGAATGGACTGAATAATACTTGAACAAAATAATAATTAAAAGACAATCACTGCAAATCCTTTGCAACTCATGAATCTCCTAATCACGGGCCACCATGATCTTCATAGTTTGCAATTTTATTCAAGTGAAATGAAGGAGAAATAAATACAAATAAAACATGTTTATAAGACAACTCTCATGAATTCTCAATGACATAAATGTATTAACAATAACATGCCCTCAGGCTTACAGTCACACACAAAAACACTGCCCCTGCAACTCTCTCCTCTCTCAGATCATGAATCCAACCATTTTCTCATAAAAAATTATTTCATTTATAGTGAATGATCTATGTCTACCCTAAGGATGTCGAAACCAAGGAGTTACATAGGATCCTCCTCCATTTAGGAGTCTTGTTACAAAAGATTCCAATAAAAACCTAACAAATTCCTATTTTCCGAGATCTTTTCTATTGTGATAAATGCCTCTTGAAACATTTCATGATGCTTTATATGAATATGGAAAACATGCCCCTCATGTCCAAATAACTCCTAGGAAACCATTCAAATCTTCCTTCATAGCTGACAACCTTCCCATAGCTCGAATTTGTCGGACTGTTAGAGTTCACAACGCTTGTGACAACATGTGCTACGAAATTTCCTGTAGGATATGTTTTTGTCTTTTCTCCAAAAATACGAAGTGGGTCAGGTTGAATTTTTGTCATCAAGTAAAAATCACCATGTTTTACCTCCACACAAAATTTCAGAGGAACCCAAATTGTCATTCAAAAGTTATAAGGAAAGCAATCCTCTGCTGTGTGCTAATTTCTTAAAAAACTGTCATAAATACCAGTTCGCAACACTAGTGACTTCAGGCGTCGTGAACTCTCCAGTAGCAACCCGCTTCATTTTTTCCAATGTTTTATCATTTCAAAACTGTATTAGGTGTCCCAAGAATGATGTAAACTTCATAATCTTGATGATCTCGACTAAAGGAAAGCAACCAAACTGATAATCATGGTTGGCAAAACATGGTAATCACCCAAAAATTTGTCAAAGGTATAAAACAAGAACTTGAAAAAATTTGGTGTATTATATGAAGGCTAAACATATTTATTTCTTGATTCTAGATATCCTCCTGGTAGCAACCTTGACAAACATGTATAATCACTGCTTGGCTGTTTTCTGTCATTTGTTATGACAATTGGTGTGTGAAAGTGAACTCTCTATCAAAATAGAGTTTTTATCAATGCAAATATCAATTAACAATATGTGAAATATTAAAACCTAGTTTACATCTGATCAACCACATATTTCAAGTGCGAGAGGGGTGTAGATTCACTGTTTAAAATATACATTTGAAAGGATGCAAAAGATGTAAGTTTCAACAGTCCTAGAACAGAGGGTTTGCAACACAGTTCGCAACGCCAATATGAAATAACCAAAACCCTTTTCTCAACCCTCAAACATGATGAACCCTCTCATAGAGTACCAGGGGGATCTAGGATTGATTCTGACATCTTTGAATTTGACCAGAAGTGTTTGCAAACTATCCAACCTCCAATGATCCTCTTCAGCCAGTTCACAACGCCAGTTTGCAGTGCACTGGTGTTTTGATTTTATCTCTCAAATTCCAAACTGGGTTTGGCTGAATTTTGGTCAGCATGTCAATGCCAATATCATGCTCCTCCACAAAAAAATTCAAAAAAACCCACATCATTGTTCAAAATTTATGATCAAATATTTAGAAGACTCTGCTACATGAAATGAGTTCGCAACGCCTGTCACCAGTTCACAACGCTTGATTCAAACAAGATTTTCATGCTTCAAGGAGACCGTTAGGATGTCCAAAGAACTGATTCCTGAAAATTTGTTAAAAATAGGATCTGAAAACAATGGAATCCCTTAGCTCTCACTCGAGAGACCAGGGTTCAAGTCCCGACAACAAAACCATTTTGTTGGCGCGAAGTTGATCAGACCAAGGTCCTTCTCAGGTTACCAACAAAAGCTACCGAGAAGTCTAGAGCACTGGCATTTTCATGTTCTTCGAAGAGAAGAAGTCTCACCTGAAGTGCAACCAAGACAAGAAGATAGGGAAGGGCAAGGATAATACTTAGGCAGATTTCCAGAATCTTCAAGATTCACCATAACCTTGCGCAAGATGAACTAATCAAAGAACATATATGAACTCATTCATAACTAGCAATAGAGACAACGAAGTTGCGACAATATTTGTAAACAATTATAGCATTTTGATCTTATCATACATGAAGAAGTAAAGTAAAGAGACAATTCATAACCATAAACAGAGAATTGCACAATATATTTCAAAATTTCAGGTCATTCCATATATATTATCATCAAAAGAGATTCTTAGATACAATTTGACAGATACAAGTCATTACTCTGTTACAAGGTTTCTGGCTCTAGACTCCTTCCTTAGAGCTCTATCTACCCTTTTCCCAAAATGGATACAAATTACAATCACATAACCTACATGGAGTAAATGATAATCTGTCTACGCCCTCTACACCATCTAACTCATCTAACCATTTACAATCATATACATCTCATATATATAGGTTGATTGGGATCTTCTGGCTTTATACTTCGCATGCTTTCTTGTTCTTGTTCTGTTGTAACTTCTTTTTCTTTGCTGGTTTTGCGCTATCTCTCTTTCCAAATGTTTTCTGTTTCTTCGCTTGCTCCACTATCCATCTCCTTTGTGGCTTGCGCAAATTGTGTTTGACCAAAATTGGTACCGTAGTCTTCCTTGTGCAACTTATAACAAAAAACGAAGGGCTCAACAATGACAAAAAGGTAATGATGGAAATGAATGAATGGAGCACTTGAGTACGTTGCGAACTCTCCTAGTGAGTTGACAATGCTCAAATTAAAATTGACTTGATAGCTGAACGAATAAAAGGTGATAGCTAGAGATATTTCATACAGTCATGGAGGTGACATGTCAATGTGATCATAAGGATTTTCAAAGATGTGACTCATGAGGGTTTATCACTCCTTGTCATGATAAAAAAGACATAACTGAAACAACTAGACCAAGGCCAAACTAACTTGGTTTATTTAAATCAAAAGTTGAAAAATGACTATAGCAAGAAGTCATAAAAACTATAAAAACCTATGACTCAAAAACAAAGACTGAAATGACTTTTTGACCCCTACAATTCTATTTTTTAACAATACCCCTATGGAATTAGTTGATTTTATTTGTTGAGAGTGATGTCCCTGTGGTTGAGCACAGGTGGACGTGTCCCTAGCGGCTGAACACTAGAGGATGTGTGGATCCATTGCTATATTGTCTAAGAGTAAGATTTACTATGTAATAGTAATTCTGTAAAGGGTACAAGTTGGACCCACCATGTAAAGATAATTAATATTGTGTAAAGATTAATTATATTATTTAGTTGTAAAGGTCGACCCTATTGTGCCAATAGACACATCCTTTTGATGTGCTAGGTCTTGTATAAATAAGAGTAGATCCACATTGTGGATCTCACTCTCTCACACTTCATTGTAACATTCTCTCAAGCTAGTTGTACAGATGAAGTGTGCACTTATCTTAGGCGCAAGTTTCAAGGTCATAGAGCACCCTCTTGTGTGCTCTAGGGTTTATGGTGTGTGGGATATTTTCTTGACTCTATAGCAAATGATTGTTGGGTTTTTCCCTTGGTTGAGAAGGGTTTTCCCAGGATAACTTCTTGTGTTCTTGTGCATGGTTATTCTTCTTGTGATCTTGGTTACTACAACTATTGTATATGGTATTGCTGCATTGTTTATGGTTAAAGTACAAGCTAAATTGAAATAAACTACATGTGCATGAGATAAGCATTAAAATTCAATAGTTGGTCAGTTGTCAACTGTAATAGATAAGTATGTTTTTTCTAAATATCTGCAGTGTCAAGTTCAAAGAAAGATACAAGCTGTGTTTTAGAGTTGTGTAAGTTTAATTTATGGCAGAAGTGGCTTGAGAAATTTAGGTACAAAGGAAGAGAATATTTTAGTTGAAGCTCATTTGAATTACTTCCTTATCTCTTGACTATCTATGTGAATAAGGGTTAGTTTATGGATGCTTAACTGAATGTCTATGAATGCTATGAGTACATGGATGTTCTCTTTGCAGGGACATTTGAATTCTTTGTTTGTGTGAGTTTGAGTAATATGTTAAGCTCAGGAGAGGTAGTGCGAGTGTGCAGAGCCTAAGCAAGGTGTACAGAGGCTAAGAACTTTCTAATTTCTAAATTCCAGGAGAAGCGCAAGAAGTACACCTACACTTCATGCGAAGTATTTGCAAGCTCAGGAGGTATAGAATTCATAGAACACAGACATCTAGGCTACAGGATTTGAAACCCATGGTTTAAATCCCTTGTTGAAGGGAAGTGGAGCTGCAAAGTACAGAAGAAGCTACAATAGCCGTTGATCTGGCTGCAAAGTTAGATTTGTGCCATTGGATCATACGTAAAAGGAGCTAGGCCTCAGAGAGTTCATAGCTTCGGGACTCCAGAGTGTTTGGGGTGATGGAACTCACGAGTTAAAATCGTCGAAGGTATGGACCTATGAAGTCACCTGGTTAATAAATATTAGTAATTACATTAAGTTGTAATTAACGTAATATAAATGGGTCTCCTTCGGAACTCCGAGATTTCGAAGTTCGAAGAGGAGAATGAGCTGGAGAGCGTATCCTTGGACTTGTTAATATCCCATATGACCATGACCCAAAACCTCTCGCTATGCCCCAAAGGAGCTAAGCTACCCAGACTTCGAGACCCTGACGCTCCGGGGAAAACAAACGATGTAACAACAAAAAAACCTCTGAATGCCAAAGTCACGAAGTGACAAGGACTTTCAATCCAAGGATACTTCAGGATCTCTCTTTTTACCATTGGATCTAGACTGTGGTCAGTCCGATGCTGACCACTCTAGGAGTAAAAAGGAAACTAAACAAAAAAATCCCCGAACGCCGAAGTCGTGAAGCAACGAAGGCCGTAGATCTAAGGATCCACGTGGACCTATCCCAACCATTGGATAGAGGATATTTGAAGGTCGAATGGTGGGAGTTTGGGACTTCGGAGCTCTGGGAAATTCTGCTAGTAGGAGAAGCAGGATGTCCCTGGAGACTGTCAGCCCGGAGTGACGTGGCATGCTGACATCACCTAGGGTAACGTGGACCCATATTATGTGTGCCATGTGTCATCCTGATTCATGGTTTTCACATACCTTATGTAATATTGGGCATAGGCCTATTTTGAGAAGGAAGTCTATTTTGGGCGTAGGCCTATTTTTGGAGAAATATCAGTTTTGGGGAAAGACCTATTTTTGGAAAGGAAGATGTAATTTTGGAGTGCGCGAAACAAGTGGAAATAAACCAACATGCAAAAAAAGAAGGAAAAATAGCATGCAGGAGGAAAATCGCGCAGACATACACGCCTAACCATGATAAGGTTAAGGTTTTGGACAAGATTGTAATAACTATAAGCCGATAAAATAGTATAAATAAGGACCTAGGAGGTCTAGGAGAGAGGAGTGATAGAAAAATATATGCATAGGTTTATAGAGATCATAACAAAGAGAGTTGATTATTGTGGTTTTGTAGGTTGTTATTGATAATAAGTCTTGCAAAAGAGTTGAGTAAGGTAGTCCTTGAGGGTTAGGTTACAAGCTGAGGAGCCTGGTGTGATCTAGTCCGTCTCATAGGGGGTTCTTACCCTCAAATCTTGATTGTATTACTGAAGATGTAATGTGCGCAACTTAAGATTTTTCATTAGATTAAATAAAAGAGTAGAGAATCCAGATTTTTGTGGACGTAGCCCCAGGAGGTGGTGAACCGCGATAAACCTTGTGTTCTGTGTGATTGTTAATGACTATTTACTTTCTATTGATGATTAGCTTATGAATGAATGGTTAAACTCACTATATTAGCATGCATGCATAGGTTTAAATATAATTAAATCATATAAGTACTTAAATAAATAACAATGATAATACATAAAGAAGGAAGAACACAATCCCATATCCCGACTCATTTCTACACAACAAACACCTGAGTATTGTAGTCACCCATAAAATCTATCACGGGTGAGATTGCGTTGTGCACCCTATGCACAACGTTTCTTTTTGGTGTACCAAGAGGGCCGATAGTTTTTAGGGTTTTGTTAGAAATCTGTTGAGATCCGAACCTGGTTTATCCCAATAAGAGGTAATAGATAAACAACCAACAAATGGTTCCGTTGCCGGATGGAATTGCACATGATTGAGTGGACGAGATCCGTGGAAACAATGCGTGGAGAATGAAAGTGTATAAGGGAATTTTTAGGCCATGGAATCCAACGAAGCCGGATATTGAAAGATGGTTGAAAACAAAGGAACTTGAGTTTGCGTAGAAGGACAACAAAATGCTAAGTTAAGACCGCGCAAATATCTCGACAGATACGTGTTTAGCGACCTGCATGAGGCATTTTCCGTGATTTCCTACACTTGTTGCAGGAGTGGTTATTAAGGTTAAAGGACAATCACCCTACAAACCAAATCAGACAGTTGGAGTGGAATCCTGTGAAGATCACACAATTATAGCAAGTTAATAACAAATTTACGCGCACTGTAGATTTTTGGTTAGACAATATTGTTGCAGGGTTTGTCACCGAATTTGTAGTAGATACCGTGAAGTATTTGTTATATTTTTAGCTCGTGAGGTACTCTGCATGTTTTGTCTTGTATGCAAATGTTACCTTATGTTGACACTACTAGGCACTTAACTTTGAAATGCGTTTTTATAAAGTTGTAAAGTGGTTCTTTTATTAAAGTGACTTTTTAATAAAGTGTACCTTCTAATTTTAAAGTGACTTTATTTCATAAAATGCACTTATGTAATAAAGTGAAATGTACTTTAATATTTTAAGTGATTCATTTTGGAGGGAATGAATCATGACCTTTGATCTTGAAAAATGCAAGATTAGATCTTGGCCTTTGGATTTAGGGTTGGGGAAGGTGAAAAGACACTTTGGAGGGAAAATGTCATTTTTAGATTTGTAAAAGAATGCATTGGGTAGTGTGCAAGACATTAAGAGGAGGAGATTGATAGAGAATTTCCGAGTAAGGTTGAGAGAGGAAAGAGGGCAACAAAGAGGGCACGTTTCCCAAGAGTTTTTGGGCACAAATCCCAAGAGGATTTTATGTTTTGTGGGTGTTGAGTTTTCTACTGTTAGAGAGGTTGTACTGTATGGATTAGTACAATTCGTACAACAAGCTGGGAGGGCATGGAAATCGAGGCAACTTGTTGCACGAATTTTGAGGTAGCCATTTCAACGTTTTCTGTTGGTGAAGTGAGAAGTTATGTTGATTTCCGTACATCAAAAATTTTGGCACGAGTTTCAAGGTGCTGGAAAGGGTAAATCCGTACAATTGTACATATTTTTTGGGCACAAAAATCAAGACAAATTTTGGGACAATTTTGGTGTTGTGAAGTATTTTTCTCTTGGCTGGAAATTGTGTAATTGTTGCTGATATGTAATTTATTGAAGTTGAATAATAAGATATATCTCTCTCTCACATTGGGTTTCCCTAGATTGGGGTTTTCCCTGGCATTTGCCTAAATTTCTGAGTTTTTCATGGGTGATTGAATGTTGTTCACTGTGTTTATTTCCGCTGCATAATTACTTAGAAATGTGTATTTCTGCTTATGGAAATTTCTGAATGTGGGCTATAGACATATCAAAGTTCATGCAAGACAATTATCTCTAGGTTGCTAAGTGTATGACATAATTGTTAGTTTGTTAATTTTGTCATTAAAAATTAACATGGTATCAAAGCTTGGTCTTTGAGTGACAGTGATCAATGAGATTTTTGGGCAAATTTGAAGGGGGGGAAATTGTGATTGTTTTCCTTGAGCTGTGACAGGGAATATGGTTGCATGTATTAGATTTGAGGATCAGTTGGATGGCATTTCCAACTATTTTTGTAGTGGAAGGTCCAGATGTCAGTTGTTCTCAAGGAGAACATGATTTGGAACTATGTCAGTTCTGTTGTTTTGTTTCCCACAACATATCCTATTTCTTTGGATTTGCATGAGGTCAAGGAGGCCAAGGATCATAGGATTATTCTAGATGGGGTGAAGGATCACCTTGTCCCACACTTGGTTGAGAAGAAGATAACCAAGGAGATGTGGGATGCACTTAAGAACTTATTTGAGGTGAAGAATGAGAATCAGAAGATGGCCTTAAGGCTAAGATGCATGATACCAACACGGGGAAGGAGGAGAGTGTTTCTTCTTATCTTACCCAGGTAGCTTAAGTGAAATATGAACTGGCTGCTGTTGGAGAGGTCATATCGGATTTAGAGTTGGTGAGGATAGCATTGAAAGGCTTCACCAAGGAATGGGAAGTCTTCGTGAAGTGTGTGGTGGGTCGTGAACATCTTCCAGATTGGAGGAGACCGTGGGACGATTTCACTCAGGAGGAGATCCGGGAAGGATCTTAGAGCAGTGGACATAAGACAGATGGAGCTAATGAGAATGTTTCTCTTGTTTCAAAGAGCAAGAAGAAAGGAAGTTCCAGGAGGGACTTGATTAAAGTCAGATGTTATTGTTATAACCAGTTGGGAAACCTTGCTTCTCATTGTCTTGAGAGGAAGAAGAAGAAGAAGGAACCAGAGGGGCCTGAGACAGCTGCTACAACAACCATGGAGGACTTTGCTTCCAAGTATGACATGGAATTTTCCTTGGTTACCCTAGTTTCCAATGTCGGTAGTGGAGGATTTGGAGGTGATATTAGATGGATTATAGATAGTGGAGCCTCTTGCCAGATGGCGAGAATCTGACGAGTATTCCTTAATATCACAGAACCAACATGTGGTAAATGAAGGTGGTATGGTGCGAGCTGTACGTGGAGTTGGAAAGGTTATATTCCAAATCGAGTATGGAGGATTCCTGGAGCTTGATGTAGTTCTCTTTGCTCCAGGGTTGAGGGTTAACTTTCTCTCAGTATTAGCCTTGGAGGATGTAGGATATTGCACATTGTTCAAGAGGGAACATGTATTTATCTACAGGGAGGGAGCAGACCAAGTGGAACTGCAGCTAATCGGTGATCAAGTGAACATGTTGTATATGTTGTGAGGACAACCTTCAGTGTATGATTCATCGTCAGATGAGGAGCATGAGGATGCTGTTGAGACTGCGGTGGGCCCAAGGATTTAGTCTTTCATTCTGAGAGAAGAGAGTGAGTCTCTTCTGAGCACTGGCAGAAGGCTCAACCAATGTGGTCAAACCAATGCTCAGGGTGGAGTGGATTCTCCAAGGAGCTCAGGGTTCCGGGTAGCTATCAGGAGAATATCTTCTAGTTCAAGTTCTTCAGGTTCAGAGGGAGATCCTACAGAGCACAATGTGATGGGACCATATGATGGATATGGCAACGAGTACATCCCTCACTGAGAGGGAGTGTTATCTTTTTATCTTGGGAGGTACTCCACATGTTTTGTCTTGTAAGCAGATGTTACCTTAAGTTGACACTACTAGGCACTTAACTTTGTAATGAGTTTTCACAGATTTGTAAAGTGGTTCTTTTATTAAAGTGACTTTTTAATAAAGTGTACCTTCTAATTTTAAAGTGACTTTATTTCATAAAGTGCACTTATGTAATAAAGTGAAATGTACCTTAATATTTTAAGTGATTCATTTTGGAGGGAATGAATCATGACCCTTGATCTTGAAAAAGGCAAGATTAGATCTTGGCCTTTGGATTTAGGGTTGGGGAAGGTGAAAAGAAACTTTGGAGGGAAAAAGTCATTTTCAGATTTATAAAAGAATGCATTGGGTAGTGTGTAAGACATTAAGAGGAGGAGTTTGAGAGAGAATTTTTGAGTTTTTGGGCATGTTTCCCAAGAGTTTTTGGGTACAAATCCCAAGAAGATTTTCTGTTTTGTGGGTGTTGAGTTTTCTACTGTTAGAGAGGTCGTACTGTACGGATTGGTACATTCCGTACAATAGGCTGGGAGGGCATGGAAATCGAGGTAGCTTGCTGCACGGATTTCAAGGCATCCATTTCAATGTTTTTTGTTGGTGAAGGGGGTAGTTCTGTTGTTGTCTTTACAACAAAAAATTTGGCACAAATTTTGAGGTGTTGGAAAGGGAAAATCTGTACAGTTGTATGGTTTTTTTGGGCAGGGAAATCGAGGTAGGTTTTGGGCCAATTTTGGAGTTGTGAGGTATTTTTCTCTTGGTTGGAAATTGTGTAATTGTTGTTGATATGTACTTTTTTGAAGCTGAATAATAATCTCTCTCTCTCTCTCTCTCATTGAGTTTCCCCACATTGGGGTTTTCCCTGACATTTGCCTAAATTTATGAGTTATTCATGGGTGATTGAATGTTGTTCATTGTGTTTATTTCCACTGCATAATTACTTAGCAGTGTGTATTTCTGCTTATGAAAATTTCTGAATGTGGGTTATAGACATATCCGAGTTCATGCAAGACAATTATCTCTAGGTTGCTAATTGTATGACATAATTGTTAGCTTGTTGATTTTGTCATTAAAAATTAATAGTATTACACTGCAACATAGCATGATTTTCTAAAAGGACCTATAGGTAGGTACATCATATCGATGTATACTTGAATCAAGATTTTATTGAATGATAACGATGTTACTACCATGGAATTAGACAACTAAACTTCCCTGCATGCATGGGGGAAGGTGGGGAAGCACTGACATGAGGTTGAGGTATGGAAGAGGAGATGGATAAGGGTAAGAAGAAGGAGGCCATGGATCCAATCATGATGGAGGAAGACCACATAAAACAATTAATTGAAAAAGTTGGAAAGATGCTCAATAGAATAGCCTACCAATATAAAATGAATAACAAGAAGAGAACCATAATCAACATAGAGGGATTGGCAAGCGATGAAGGAGAGGTAGAGGATCTTTGGGCCGTGGAGAAGATTGAGGAAATCCTGTGCGCAACGTATGGAATTAAAACAAGAGGTACATGGCTGGGAACAAAAGGCATAACTCTAATTCATATCACCATCAGTGTGGAACCTACAACCCCATGTGCGAATAATACACCAAAAAGAACACTAACGTTTAGACAATCGAATTTTAGTGGAAGAAAAGAAATAGGACACAGATCCAATCAAGGAGCATCAAATGGGGGAGCTAGTTCAGGAAGTAACAATCAATTGTCTACACTAGGTGGAGGCAATAGTTCAACACAATTCAAAATGGAAGGACATGATCTGACGATCAGATTACCAAAATTTTGGGGAGAGGCATCAGAGGACCCTGAAAAGAACTTATTCATCTGTGAGAAGATTTGGGAAGAAAATCATATCACATATGAGGATACAAAACTCACACAGTTAGCTATCACACTAAGAGACCATGCACTGGATTGGTACATGAGCCTATATGTAAACAATGCATAGAGAGTACCCAAGACTATTGCAGACTTGAAAAAACTACTGGTAAATGAGTTTCAGAAGCCCAACTAAGAAGACCAGTACAAGAATGAAATGATTGAAATCAGAAAAAAACCAGGTGAGTCTGTCTGGGATATTGATCAGAGGTTCAAACATCTAAAAGGTAAGTTGAAATATGAAATTACTGATATGCAACATATGCACTTATTTGTGAACTCACTGTTACCACACTTGAAATACATGTTAAGACAACAAAAATTCCAAACTTAGGCAGAGGCTCTGTAGGAATCCTTACAACTGGAAGAGAACCAATATCATAAGACAAATCCAACAATAGAGGAGTTGAAGGAGGATCTGAAGAATATAACATTTCAACTTAACCAGAATAAGGGAAAAGGGAAAAGAGAAGATGTTTGGTTTACCCTATGCAGGATAGAAGGACACCATAAGAACGGATGTCCAAATTTTGCGCAGTATATGACAATAGGTGTACCAAACCCCTTGCCAACAAGAGGACCATGGTGGGAGATTTGTAAAACACATGGGCATGATCCATATCATTATCCAATGATGAAAAAGTATAAGACAATATCCAAAAGTTCATATTGCAATTTTTGCAAACCAGTGGGTCATGATGATAAAGATTGTGGGACAATGGAGTTTATGAGAGAACGAAATTCATATACTTATAGGGTGCAAGCATAAATCATGACAGGACAAGCTGCACCTCAGTTTATCCAGGTACCACCACCATACAACAATGCGCGACAACAATACAACAATGTGCAGTCACAGTACAATAATTTGCAACCAGAGTATAACCTCATGCAGTATAACCAGGTGCCTGAGTACAACACACCACGAGGAGATTGAAATGGATACATAGGTGGAGGACAAGGCAAAGGGGCATTTGGACGAGGTAGAGGACCAGTAGTGTGCCACAACTGCCAACAACCGATACATTATGCAATGGATTTACCACTTCTACCAACGACATGTATGTACTGTCGTGCAAAAGACCATGACACATAAGACTGTCCAACACTCTTGGGAAAGATACAAGAAAAAATGAAGCAGAACAACTAGAATGTCTAGTGGATTTCTATAGAAGCCAGGGATGATGGAAGAAACATCAATACAGACACTCAAGGAGGAACCACAACATGAAATGATGTAGCAAAACAAGATCTAGTGCAACACCAATGGGTTAAGAAGACTACTGAGCCACAAAAGTAGTTTGACGCACAAAAAGAAAAGGAAATATTTAAGGAAGCGAGACAAGATTTTCTCAAGAAAAAATTTGCGTCCACATCAGCCGCGTAGCAAACTCAGAACTCACCAATGTATGAGATGTCATCCTCAATGGACCATACTAGTGAAGGACAACCTGCAGATCAAGTACCATAAAGACTTTTTTTTAATCCTGTGTTAAGTTATTGAATGATCCATCATCTGTTAAGGTCTTATAAAATCTGCTAGAAATATGAAACACAGAGGTAGAAGGAAAGTTAGAGAAGAAAACAATCAATCATCTCCATAATAGAAGAAGGACAAGTAGAGAATTCAAACTAAATGCTAACATTGGGGATTTCAACATGGGAGATATTATACTGGATGTAGGCTCTGAAGTAAATGTCTTACCTAAAAAGGCATGGAAATGTATGGGAGAACCCACACTAGCATATTCAAATGTCTAGTTGATATTAGCAAATCAACATAGAGTGTTACCAATTGGAAGGCTTAAAGGTGTGACAATAGATTTGGATGGAGTACGCACTACAATAGATTTTGAAGTAATAGAGATAGTAGATGGCATAACACCTTACCCAACATTGCTTGGATTGGATTGGGCATTTGACAACCATGCTATAATCAACCCGAAGACAAGAAAAATGACTTTTGAATCAGACGAATATAGAGTTATTGCACCATTGGATCCTTCAGAAGGAGAAAGGTTTGTAGAGGCCAATTGTTTGGATCTGCAAGAAATAAACCATTTGTACATAACCACTGCGTGAGAAGAGGATTATGTTAACCCAACTGCAGATGGGGTACTCAGCTAGAGAAGCTTTACATCACGTTCTTTTGACTCAGACATAGGGTTGGAGAATTGGCAACAATGATTACATGAAGTTTCCACAAGGAGGTGTGAAAGAATAGATCGCGCAGTGAGATGGGTTGGTACAGAGATAAGAGAATCTCCCAGTTTTCATGGGCTAAATGACTTAGAGGAATTCTTCATAAAATATGAAGATGAAGTGTTAGAAAATCAAAGGCTCTTAGCCCTAGATATTGCAGTCAAGGCAAGCAAGATTGTGGGGTGTGCACAAAGAAACAATTTAGGAATGGTATCAATGTAAATGACTATTTCACATTAGATTTGATGTAGAATCGGGGAGAAATAGAGTCCAGAAGTATGATGGGAAAGGAACACCAGTTGAACACTTGGATAAGTGGATAACACAGTGGAGGATGACACCACTAGAGGAATGACATCATTAATTTATCCATACATTGGAATGGATCCCAGGGAACTGGTACATAAACCAGGAGATGCGCGAAGGAACTAGAGAATGGACATGATTACAACAGAATTTTGTAGTAACCTTCTCATTTGAACATGAGAAACCCAACATTGATTTAGTGCTGAAGTTGATATGGGGAGTGATATTTATTGATGAACCAGAGGTTGAAATCATGACAGAATATCAACAACAGAACAGAAAACAGTCAAAGATAGAAAACACCAGATGAAGATGACCTGTGCAATATTCATATTACATAGATTGAAGGAGGCAGAGAGGTGGAAGGTCCATCTCTGGAGTCAGAAGTATTTGCTGCACCAATCAAAGTTAAGAAAGTCAACATTGGGATGAATGACAATCCTAAAATGGAAAGTATTGGAGACTATTGGGATGAACAAACATTAGAAAGTATAACAGAGTCACTGCACGAATACAGTGACCTGTTTCCAACAAAGTTTACAGAGATGAAAGGCATATCAGGGGAGCTAGGTGAGATGAAGATACCCCTCAAAATTCAGGCTAGACCTGTCAGGAAAATACCTTTCAGACTGAATCCAGTATATAAGCAGAAAGTGAAAGGATAAATTGACCGAATGTTGGAAGCTGGTATCGTAGAACCAATAGAGGAATCTGAATGGGTCAATCCTATGGTAGTCCAAGAAGAGAAGCAAGGGGGGATAAGGATTTGTGTAGATCTGAGGAAACTAAATGATGCTTACTTACATGACCCTTTCCCTACCCCTTTTACATATGAAGTCTTAGAGAATGTGGGAGGCCATGAAGGATATTCATTCATAGATGGATTATCAGGTTACCATCAGATCAAAATAGCTCCCGAGGAAAAATATAATACTACTTTCACTATAGAATGGGGATCTTAACAATATACAGTCATGCCCTTTGGAATGAAGAATGCACAAACCATTTTTTCAAGAGTAGTCATAGCTGATTTTAAGGAATTCATGCATCCGTTTCTAGAAGTATATCTAGACGATTGGACTGTATATAGTCTTTTAAAGGACCATGTAGAATTGCTAAGACTAATGTTGGAAAGATGCAGACAATGTCATATATCATTAAACATCGAGAAATGCATCTTTGGTACACCTTTTGGGATATTGTTGGGACATATATTGTGTAAATAAGGTTTACTAGTTGACCCTGCTAAGATTGAAATCATTGTAAATTTACCACCACCAAAATCAGTGCACGAGTTAAGAGCAACACTGTGATATATAGGCTATTACAGGAAGTTTATAAAAGGGTATGTGAAGATTACTGCACTAATGGAAAAACTATTAAAGAAGGACACCCGATTTAAGTGGAATGAGTATTGTCAGCAAGGATTGGACACTCTAAAGGAAAAGATGGTGACAACACCTATATTAGTATTTATAGATTGGGAAAAGACATTTCATTTGCATGTAGATGCATCATCTATAGAACTTGGAGCAATTCTTGTGCAACCAAGAAAACGAGATTTAGACCATCCTATAGCCTTTGCAAGAAAAAAGTTGTCATAATTTGAGCATAATTACAACACCACATAAATAGAAGGCCTAAATATGGTATATGCACTTCAGAAATTCAGGCACTATTTATTGGGAAAACACTTTAAAATGTTCACAGACCATTCTGCCCTCAAATATCTAGTCAACAAGCCAATGTTGGGGGGTTGGATATGTAGATGTCTATTATTATTCCAGGAATTCGATTTCAAAGTGATATTCAAACCAAGGAAGTTAAATGCATAACCTAATCACCTGTCAATGGTAACCAATGGAGAAGAACCTACTAATTTGGAAGACAACTTCCCTGATGCACAATTATTTTCATTACAGATAGTTGATGAATACTTCGTTGATATTATTGAATACTTAAGTACAGGGGTTGCACCACAAGACTTTAGCACCGTGCAGAAGAAAAACTAGGTAGTGAGAGCTACAAACTATCAACTCATTGCAGGTCATTTATACAAAATGGGTGCAAGTAGTATTTTGAGAAGGTGTGTATTGGAACATGAACGACCCATAATTTTGGCATAAGCTCATGAAGGTATAGATGGAGGACACTATGTAGGAAAGGCCACCACATAGAAGGTATTTCATGCAGGATTATGGTGGCCAAAAATCCTTAAATATGCCAAGGAATATTTCCAGAACTGTGATGTCTATTAGAGGGTTGGCAAACCCAATAGAAGGGTTTAGATGCCCCTAAGACCAGAAGTAACTATGCAGGTATTTGAAAAATGAGAAATATAATTTGTTGGACCTATTAATCCACCGACAAAAAGGTTAGGAGCTAGATATATCATTATTGCAACTGAATACTTAACAAGATGGAAAAAAGCAACACCAATCAAAGATTGTAGCACAGAGATAGAAACACACTTCTTGTTTGAGAAAGTGATCACCAGATTTGGATGTCCCAGGATATTGATGATTGACCAAGGCACTAATTTTATTAATAATACCATCGGGGCGATGAATAAGGAGTTTGAAGTCTATCACAAGAAGAGTACACCATATCATCCTCAGGAAAATGGAACAGTAGAAGCTTTCAATAAGATTTTTGAAAATGCATTGACTAAGATTTGCAATGTTAACATGGATGATTGGGGCTTGAAAATACCAACACTACTGTGGAAATAAAAGACCACATGCAAGAAGTTAACATGACATATTCCATTCAGACTGGTGTATGGGAAGGAAGAAGTGGTGCCATTAGAATTTCTGGTACCTAGTTTATGCGTAGCAACAATTACCAACATGACAAAAAAAGGTGCAGTATAGAAGGGGCTAAGACAACTAATGGAAATGGAAAAGGACAAGATTTTGGCAGGATTTTACCAGGAAGTACAAAATGCAAGGGACAAATCCTAGCATGACAGACACATTAAGAAGAAGATATTTAAGGAGGGAGACCCAGGTCTTCTCTATGACAACAAATTTTTGCAACACCCTCGTAAGTTTAAAATGCATTGGCTAGGGACATATTAAGTAAATACTATCACATATGGGGGATCTGTACAACTAAAGGACTTGGGAGAAACATAACTGAAAGGAATGATTAATGGTAGTCGAATGAAACTATACAAGGACAATCAACCTACTAACCCTTAAAAGTTACAACACAGTAAGAAAGTCATGTATATAGTATACTATAGTAGATATTAGGACAAAAAAATGCTAAAAATAAATAAAAAGGGGAAAAAGAAGAAAAAAACAAAAAGAGACAGAAGTTCACTAAACCATAGGAAAGTGCAAAAAAATTCGCTCGCAACAATTACTGCGACAACATCAGAAGACAACATGAAGAAAAATTTACACTTGGTGAAAATGCACGAAAAAGTGAAAAACAATTATGACGGGGTCTATAAAGTGTGAAAGCACGCATTCATTCAACACTTAGTTATTTTTTAGCACAGAGCGAGATACAAAGTGCATGCCCTAGTTATAACTTTACAAAGAAGCAAGCGAGTGTGCGAATTGGATATAAGATGACACCACCAAAGTTCGGCGCTCTAGGCCAGTATGTACGGGTTACTCGATAGGGCCAAAGGCACAAATAAAGAATGAGATGGCCCGAGAACATGGTCGAGCTTGAATATTTCACTAGTTTGGACACATAGTCAATCAATTTGACACAGTTTGAAGAGGAAACATCGATAACGCCGCAAGGGGAAATAGGGAATATTTGCGGGACCCAAAATGGTATCCCAAACCCCAACCCGGAAACACCCGCTAAACCTGATGAAACAATGGGTCAACAACATGGCCACGACGAAGAAGAGGTGTTGGTCGAGGACATCACCAATTGGATGAACTTTGAGAGGGAAGAAGAGGACGCAAAAACAGTAGAGGTAGACCCCTCTGATATCAGGAAGAAAAGAAATGCGCAGGATGCCACGAACATCACACTTCCATATCTCCTAGATGCAGTGGTCACTGTGGACGATATGCTCGGAAAAGTACCAAAACTTAGGTACTGAGACCAAAACGTGCGTGATGTGACCAAATTCCTAGATTTTTCCAAAGAAACCTACTTAGAAAACACAGGGGAAATTGGAACCCTAGGTAAACCGATAATGGAGCCAACACAGTGGATAACGAGGTTGTACAACTTTAACATAAAGAACCTCTTGGATATACCACACTTTGGGCGCAGAAAAAATTTCAGGCTTTGTGTCAAACATTAATTAGCCCGAGTACACGGTGGAATCCTTTGGATGGATAGGTGGGTACAAATGGATGTGGCACTGATAACCAAGATCACAGGATTACCTACAGTCGGCGCACAACCAGAGGATTACTTGGATAACAAGGTGCGTGAGAAGGAAATCACCGAACTAGTAAAAGAACAGTTTGGCACCTGTAGGGGAAACATGGGCATTGTGCTCAAGGACATCAATGACAATGCGACGAGGTTCACCAACAAGTTTATGGCTTGCAAGCTGTGGAGGAAATGTAGAAAATAATAAGCTCCAGCAGGAGTCATAACAATAGTCGCATAGTGAGAGAAATGAGTGATGTTCAGTTAGGCATCGTACTTGCTGAACTGATTTTTGGTTGATTGCAAAGATGGTAGGATAATGGAACCGAGTTCCATTACTCTTGGCTCATCATTCTTATAGCCTTGGAAGGGTGGCAAGAGCCAAAATTTTCAGCCTTCTTGGATAGGAAAGGAAAATGCAATGCGGTCATATATGAGTCCCTTTGGAAAGCTAAGGACAATAAAAATCAACAAGCAAATAACACAGTATTTGTGATGTTGATGGAAGAAATACAATAACACACAACCAATGTGTGGCACATTCCTGTGGAGGTAATCTAAGAAACAAAAGGGATAGCCAGGTTCAATGCATCCAAGCATCATATGTGGATCTAGGCCGCAAGGGATCCAAAGAAGGCATGGCTGGAGATGCAATATTGAGTCACCAAGGAAGAAGTTGACTGGATAATCAGAGACTAGCCTGCGCAGTGGAAGTTGTCAGTAACAAAACCAGCTGTGACACAATCCACCAAGCCCAAAAAAAGGCTGAAGAAGGTTCCTCAACAAAAACAAACAACCCGGTCGATAACACTAGAAAGGCTGCAACATAGAATATATCGTCCAGAAGCAGTGCAATGCCTAAAAGACCAAGGAGGATGAAAATAGTTCCCAAGACAGATATCCAACAGGACGCCAGAACAAGGGACACATCACAAGATAGTGAAGAAAGGGCACAGGTTACGACGAGTAGGGCGTATCCCTCACATGAGAAAATAAAGACAACATAGACACAAGAGATGCACAAAGAGAGGAAATATGTCACAAAAAACCTAGTCATCACCCTGACAGAGGATGATGGTGAGATCGTCGTGAAAAAGGTCCAATACAGGGAGGAAGAGGTGGTCTGTATTGCAGAGGCACAAAGAGAAGAGATCATGGCCAAGCTCATAGAAGTCCATGAAACTCTACAACAAGTATGGAGTCAAGCAGTATCACATAACACATCGTAGAGATAGGAAAATACACATCAACCCCCTGCATAAAAAGAAGGAGAAGAGACAGTAGAGTTGGCAGTGAAAGGAAGGGAGATATTCACAGTCACTCGCCAAATGATCAAAATGGATTATGAGACTGCGCAGAAACCCATGGGGGAAGTTGAGACATTTGAAATCGTCATGGCGCAGATACCCACCAAGGTACTATACAAACTCTAGGATATCATAATGAAAGAAGTGCAATGCAGAGCCCGCACATATGCGACTAGCTTGGAGGTGGGTAGGGGAGTCGCCGAAATGTTACAAATCACCTGCGACCAACTAACCTCGGAGAAGGACGAAGATAAATAACGCGTTGATAATCTAGAACATGGGTTGACAATAGTATATGATCGCATCCCAGACAAAACACATGCACCAAAGAGGAGTGCAGGGGAGAAGATAAAGATTATTTCACAAACAATTGAGGGATATAGGCAGGAAATTGAGGAGCTCAAAGAAAATATTAATCCTACGGCTCCTCCAGAGGTTCAAGAATAGAGAGAACAATAATTTGAACTCCAGATAGTGGAGATGGAAAAATAAGTGAGGGAAGTCACAGAGTTGTTCGACAGAACCACGCAGATCTGGAACGCTTTAGAAGAACAGTGGGACCAACAAGAGGAGAAAATCAACGCTACCATACATGAGCTAAAGCAATGCCATAAAACAATGAGTAATACAGATCTCTTGAAGGAAACTCAAGAAATCAAGACTCCGCAGATAGAGTTTAAGACAACGTAGACAAATAAGAAAGAAAGACAAGCGCAATTGGAACCCCTCCAGGAACAAGCAACAAAGATGATTACACAGATGGAGGAAGAAAAGATGAGTATGGCACTGGCACATTCAAAGGGCGCATCAGTACTACAAGAAGAGATAAAAACACAGAAAGTCGAGGCGCTAACAGAAAAAGCTGCGTAGATGAGGGCAAAAGGAAAGGAACTAGTAGCGAAGTTCCACACTTTGGAAAATGCGGTACAGGGAACACACACCACATGAGTGGCTCAGGACGAGCCACATGTTAGTGTCGGGGGCCTGTTGGGCGCATGCCTATTTTGAGAAGGAATTCTATTTTGGGCGTAGGCCTATTTTCTAGATGGCAGGACCCCGAGACTTCAATAGAGATGGGATATTGAGACACTAGGGTAAAAGTGGCCGAAGGCCCAGATCCACCTGTCCCTGTCTTGTCGTTCAATGCGCAACCACGTGTAAGTGTGGACCCTACAGGAGTCCGAGGCTCTCAGGCGTTGGAGAAATAGAACAAATAAGTAAAAAAGGCCAAAGGCCCGAACCTATCTCTCGCTTCCCTAGGTTATAATCATAAATTAAAATAGGCGGGACCCTCTTCGAGACTCCGACCTTAGGGATATTTGGGGTGTATTCACAAGAAATTAGCGAGGGATTTCCGTCAAATTTCAGAGTCTCAGGGCTTCATCGAGATTAATGACCCTAATGCGAGTTAGAATGTTTAATTATATTATAATATAATTATATTATAACATAAGTAGTATGTCGTGGATTGAAATAGTGTAACACAGTTTAATCAATTCTAATGAGGATTAACCATCCCTAATAAGGATTAATTAAATGATTAAGTAAAGAGTGGTATTATTAATCATGATAATGATTTATTAAATTAAAAAAAAAAGGCCTAAATAACTTTGAAGGGCCATAACTTTTGGTCTAGATCTCGGATCTGGACAAACTTATAGTCATTGGAAATCCCTCGTCGAACCGAAGATAACGTACTCCTAGTTACAGGGATTCAAGATGATTGAGAGAATAATTTTTTTTTAATTCCCCATCCCTCAAAAGGATATCTAAGGGGTTGGGTGTGTGACATCTATCTAGACAACCCTAGATAAAGGACACACCACAAACAAATGACTCATTAATTCTTCATTCATATTAAAAAGGATGCATATGTTGGGGGCCCACCCACCTTCTTTTTTGTCCATTCTCCCAGGTGAGTAATCTATTTTCTAAAGCCAACCATAGAATAATTTTGGATTTCATGGGACAAGATAATTTCCACATTGAGCTCCACCACCAAATTCCGGCTCTAGGAAAATCTTATTCAATTTTTGTTGCATATTCTAGATTAATTTTGTATTTAGTCGTCCCTTTATTCTTGTACCACTTAAGGAGGTCCTCATATGTAGATAAATTAATCGCACTATGATAAATATTCATCACATAATGTGTCCATTCCTCTACCATCTCTCCTTGCAAATTCAAAAAAATAGTTGACTTCCAACCTTGCAATTGTTCATCTCTTACCCTCATAACAACTACCTCTCTTAAGGATTAAACTCCCTTCTCATGTAAGGATTCCATTATATCTTTTGAGAGTCTAAAATTACCTTTGGATCCTATCCAAGTGTCCTTTGCAATATTGACCTTGCCTCCATTCCCAACTTTCCAAACCATCCATTTTCCAACCAAGGAATCAACCTTAACCAACAACTTTCTAGATCATGTATGCACTTGGAGTATGTTTCTTTTCCAATCTTTGAACCATTATTGCATTGTGATCCCCTTAAGGTGATTTTATTTCATAACTCTTCCCTAGAGTTCATCATTGTAAACTAACCTCCAAAGAATTTTTGTTGCAAAGGCTAGGCTAAAAACATGTACATTTTTCAATGCCCACCCTCCCAAATCTTTTGGGAGGGCCACTTTGTTCCATTTAACAAGGGGAATGCCTTCTTTATCCCTCTTCCCAACCCATAAAAAACTAAAATATTTTTTTATTTTTATTTTGTTGATCATGCTTTTAGGAATATTTTCTATTGTTAGCCAGTATACTGGGACACTCTCCAAAACTACCTTAACCAAGACAAGTTTTCTTCTTGGCGATAGCCATCGTTCATATGAGACAAAAATTCTAGATTCCACTTTATTATACAACTAGCTTTAGTCATCATAGTGATATTTATTAGGTTTTAAGAAAAAACCCAAGCACTTTACCCCTTTCTCTAAATCACGAGACTTAAATGGGAATAAAATAGTGGCCTATGCTTTAATATCATCTTCCATCTCATTAAAGAATAACAAAGACTTACTGTGGTTTATTTCCATACATGTAGCCTTGCAATACAAGTTCGATATCTCCTTTATTTTTTCCAACTCCTTCACATACCCATGACCAAAAAACATAATATAATCCACAAAGAGAAGATGGGAGATATATATATATCATGCAACTTGAATCCCCTTCAAATCTTGTTTGCTTCTAGCTTCTTTAATGAGCATGCTGAACCTTTCTGCCACTTACAGGAAAATAAAAGGTGATAAAGATAAGCCTTGTCTAAGTGCTCTAGAAGAATTGAAGTAACCAAATGGGAAACCATTAATTAACACTGCAAAAGAAACTGATGACAAACATCCCATAACCCAATTCACTATCATCAAGTTCATTACCATATGAAGTAGTAATCTTAAAAAAAAAAACCAATTCACCTTGTTGTACGGCTTAGATAAATTGATCTTCAAAATAACAAATGGATTTAAAAAAATAAAATGAATGCATGCTTTCTTATGCTATTCCAACAACATCATGAATTTGTTTGTTGTAGAAAAATCCAATTTTTTCTTCTAATATAAAACCTAACACAATTCCCTTCAATCTCTTATTAATAATATTGGAAATAGGTTTGTAAATGAGATTACATATTAAAGAAATAGGCCTATAGTCTTCAAAAGTGTCGGAGTTCCATTTCTTAGGAATAAGGGCTATAAAGATTGTCTTTGAAGCCCCCAATATTTTCCCAAAAATCCTTGATTCTTCCACCGCATGTAACATATCTTTCTAAGTCATAAAAACCCAAGTAAAATTCCACTAACAAGCCATTAATCCCAAGGATTTTCCCTTTCTTGAATGAGGATAAAACAACCTTCAACTTCGATGAAGTAACGATGGCCTCCAAATCCCTATTGTAATCCTCATTAGTGAGACGATGCTAAAGACTCAGAATTTTCATAATTTCCCCTATATTAGGAGTCCTTGGGTCTTGAAACATTGATTTAAAATGAATCCTTCCAACACCTACTATTCCTTTTATTTCTTTGAAGCTATTGGCTTAAGAACCATTAAAATGTATGATATCTAAAATATTGTTTATATGATTCCTATGATTCTGGGTGAAATAATGTCTTTTTTTGGTATTATTATCACCTTCATTAATGCATAGAGCCACTCGACTTTCTCTTCTGAGAAGACCCTTGCTGCATTTTTATTAAAAATAACAACAATCCCTTCTTCCACATTTTTGATATTTTTTTGTGAGTTGAAGACCATTGACTTTTCCCATCCTCTCATTACACTCTTGATATTGTATGCACATTTTTCAATGCAAAGTCCATTTCCTAATGTTGAAATGGATTCTAAGTATTAGTAATTAGGTTTCTGAACTTTAGATCTAACGACCAAGTATGATTAAATTTATGTAGACTTGGAGGTTTCCAATCATCCTTATCCATTATGAGTAATATTGGTAGGTTATTTGGCATGCCTCAGTTGTCTATTCAAGATATGATTCTCAAATTTACATTAAAAAGAAGTTTTAATATGAGAAAATGATTCAACCTCTTGGAAATCCCTTCTTTTTCTTATCTAGCACTCTTTTTCTTATATAGCACTACATCAAGATGAAAAGACAATGAGTCAATGATTGACTGATTGTATAGTACTTAATATTTCCCTTCCCCCATACTTGTAAGGGTGAGAAATATCCATCATGTTGCAGAGTATTTAAGACTATCCATCATGTTGATGAGTATTTAAGACTCTGTCAGTAGGCTGCCCATCCATGCTACCATGGAGCATGACCATGTTATAATCCTAAATTGCACCATACATGCAGACCTGGCATCAGGCCATCTTACTTACTATTTTTTCCAAGCCAATATAGAATAGTTGGCCATCTTACTTACTATTTTTGCCAAGCCAATACAAAAGAACTCTTCTGTATTGGCTTGGCAAAAATAGTAAGTAAGATGGCTTGATGCCAGGTCTGCATGTATGATGCCAGGTTTGCATGTATGGTGCAATTTAGGATTATAAAATACCATCACGTCACCACCCTCGACATCTGCGCTAAGTTCAACGACCTCCTCCCTCCAGCCCCAGGAGGGTCGTTTCCATTTCCATTTATGTATATTTGCCCACAATCTATCACAGTTAATGTCTCTTGGGACATCCATCATTAGCAACTCTTCCATATCATGGCATCTGTCAATCATAAGGATTTAGGCAATCCGTGGTGTATCATATTTACTTGCATCAACATCAAATCAATGACCAATGTGTATTGTATTTCACTTGGATCGACGTCAAAATCAACGGATGACATTAAAGCTAACTTATAAATCCTAGCCAAAATCATCCACCAATAAAAAATAAATCCAGTTTTGTATTAAACATTTACAATGCCTATACTGTTAAACAAAATCCACTATTGCAGAGGCAAAAGGTATGGGCAAACCTCCACTGGCTCTGCAAGACATATTTCCAATAATGTAGACACTCATCGTGCTCCCTACTGGGATGGAGTTTGTCTTATTTCGACTATCTGTTCAACAACAGATGGGAATAACACCACCACAAAGGGAATCAACCTCAATGGGCCATGAATAATGTTTTCCAGTCTGAGGTTGGGTGTTGTCATGCTGGTGTTTGATACAGGTCGACATTTTTTCGTGAAATGAGAGGATAACCTTTTTTTTTTTACTCAAGAAAGAGTTGATTTAATCATGTGAAATTGATAAGGAACAAATGCTCTCATTTGGGATGTCATGAGAGAAATCATAGAAGTTATTTAAATAGTCACAAGAACTGAAATTGAGTCGATGTTTTATTGGGATTCATTTATATGGATTTATGAATTTCCTGTCCTTCAAATTCTGTTTATTCTTGGAATGATGTTCATTTTTTTATTATTGTTGAACTCTTTATGGCCTAAAACTAGGACTATTATGGAAGGCTCCTTGTTTTCTCAGAGTCAGTCCTCGTTTGTAAAGACAAAGGTTGTTCCATAGTAAAAATTTAATGCTTTTTCATAGGTGATCCATGTTTCTTTATATGGAGAGAATGAATGTGAATGAATAGAATGGTGACAGGTAAGTTAGTTTCAATAAGATGAATTAAATGTTGAAATTTGAGATTAAACTAGTTTTATGCTCTCTTCCACTATGGAAGTGAATGAAAATGTTTTAATATATCTTTATTTTCACTTATTTTCTACGACGTCTTTTCTACAATAGAAAACCCCAAAGACTACAACAAAAAACCCCAAACGTTGTAGAGGAATATTTTGGAAAAATCTAGGGAACTTGGAAAATCATGGCTGATTCTAGAGTCATTCACAATTACTCGGAGTGATAGAAGTCTGTTGGTTTTCTTTCCCTTTATCTATCCACTTTTATCGGTTCTTGAGGGATTCTGGTTCTTTTTGACCATTACAGATTGACCCTGGTTCATAACTAAGAAGCTTCCCAACAAAATCCCTTAAAGATTATCGACCCCTCTGGTAACCCAGAAGGAAATGCAGTACACAGAGTACACTGTGCAGTCTCACTCGAGATATCTCTATGGGTGGCTGCAATACTCAGGTGTTTGCAACCCAAGATTGATTGAGATTTGTGTTTGTACGCCATAACCTTTATTCAGTGCATTTAACTTCTAGTCATAATATTCATTCTATGCATGCATGCAAAATACTAGATCTACTTAACTAGTCATTCATTCAACATTCATCAACTAATCAGACACAAAGATACATTCCTTCGATCGCATAACACAGTGTTACCATGGTTCACCCCCTCCTGGGATACGTCCACAAATATCTGGCTCTCAGGATTTTATTATAGTTTAGAAATCTCCATGCGGCGCGTGGTTATAGTCTTAGTCCCTCCTCTTTCCACAGGATCCTCGATACCTGCGAGGCTGACTAGATTGCACTAGGCTCTTCAACCTGCGATCTAACCCTCGGGATCAAGTCACTCATCCCTTCTCTAGCTCACCAACTTAATGACTTATACATCCCTTACAATTCTCTCCCTCTCCCTCTCCCTCTCTCTCTCTCCAAATATCTAGCTCTATGTATCTATCTCCCCTTCTATATCCTAAGAGCCACTTATTTATATCTTTGGCTCACCAACCATTACAATGTATTACAAAAACCCTAACCCTAACGTCGTTAGGTATTCCATGCATGTGCGCATGCTGCTTTTCCTTCTAGCTGTCTCTTTCCTCTTGCATGCTTCTCTTCCAAAAACAACCTTCTTCCTGATTCAACCTTCATCCAACATGCCCCCAACACTGACATGTTTCTCATCCCGAGACACCTAAACATGGTGTGCCTCGTCGATCTCTCTTTCCATCACCTGGAACTTATCCTTGAGCTCTATTTCTTGCGTTTGGGCCTGTGCGGTCTTCTCCTTGAGTGAATCCAATACCTGTACTACAATATCGTCATTGACCATCCCTATACACTCTGCCTGAGTTTGTTCCATGTTCACCTTTGCTTCTTCCACCTGTGCAATGACCTTTGCTGCCCGCTCCTGGAGAAGTTACATTTGAGCCCGACGCTCCTTTTTGTGTGTTTGCGCAACTATGATTTCTGCTTGCAGTTTCTTCATATCCTGTGCTCCTTTGACACACTCCATGATTGTCATTGTATTCTGCTTTTGCTTGAGGTCCTCGATAGCTGTGCTTATCCTTTCTTCTTCTCAGTCCCATTGTTGGACCTGTTGATCCTCTTCCAGCCTCGTCCAAAGCTGTGTTGCCTTCTCTAACAAGTCGGCTGCCGCGTGAACTTGTCGCTCTATCTCCTTTATCTACTTTTTGCTTCCCGCTTCCTCTGCTCCTTCACCTCTGGTGGAGTGGTAGGTATGAATTTCTCCCAGAGGTGCTCGATCTCTTGTCTGTATTGATCAATTTTCTGCACAGTCTGATCAATCTTTTGTGTCACCGTGAGTCTAGTTGTCTGTGAGCTCTTTGGGATTTGCTCATAAGCTATGACCAATTCCTGCTCGAACCTATCCACACGGTATTTTTCATCTTTGGTCTCGAGATTAGCCTGCTCGAATACCAATTCCAACTCGTCCCAATTATCCCTTATCTTCTTCAATTCCGCTGCATTTGTGCGTTCTCGTGACTGTACCTCTTGTGCGATGTTGACTTGTAGTTTATACAATGCCTTGGCTGGTATCCATGTCAATACCAACTATATTTGGGATAAGTCCTTTAGGGGTGTCTGCCCCACGATTTCATCCATGCGCATCATGTTTGGAGTGACGTGAAATGTCGAGCTCAGCTGTGCTGTCATCTAGATCTTATCATGCTCGCTTGATCGAACCTCGCCTCCTATCTGTGATGTTGATGGGACTGTTCCTATGCTATTGTCGGCTGCCTGTGCCTCTCTGAGCTGCTGGAGGATTTGTTGCATGTATTCCATCTCTTCCTCAATCATGTACCTTTGGTGATCAACATTGTTGAAATCCTCGGCTGTGTGATCCTGGACCATTTGGGCCACCATGTCTGCATCGTCCTCGGTGATCGTGTATTCTGGGGGCATTATGTGTGCCTTCGCCTTCTTGTGCGCACCCCCCATTTGGATGACTGGCCTCTTAGTTTTTCCTTGCTCCTGTTGAGTAGCACTTGATGTGGTTCCCTGTGCTGCCTCAGTTTGTTTCTCCTGTACCTATGGCACCTGTGTGTTGTTCTTCTTCCCTTCCTGGGTGCATTTCTTGGATGCCCCCCTTTTTTTCTGATACGCCTTGTTCTGACCTGTCCTTGGCTTCTTGGGCACTGTTATTTCATCGAAATGTGTCTGTCCCTATCCTACCTCCTCCTCCATTTCAGCAGGCATTTCTCAATTGAGTACTGGAATCCTCCAGTAATCGTCCCAATCCTTAATGGACATATCTATGTTCGCCTCCTTGATGCAGTAGCGCAATTGTAGCCATTGATTGTCGAGATATTTCTGTTCCTTGATCCACATTGCATTTCTAGTGGCTTTGAAGTTGGCTATGCCCTGAGACTGTGCGACCACTTCCGGTGTCACTCTCAAAGTGTTGGTGATGCTCTCATGTAGATAACTGTGATATCCTTCGAATATGGCTGCATTCACCTTTATGTTCTTGGGGTCTGAAGCGGACCCCAACGATAGGTATTGTGTTGCATGGCAAGCATTGGGTCTAGTGGCAAAGAATGAATACCTTGGCTCCTTCCATCTGAGCAAGGCTATCAGGATGAGTAGCCATGAATAGTGAAATTATGTCTCTAGGTCCTATGCATCCTTGCAGACATCCAAGAATAGATTCAACAAATACAGGGCTCATCTTAGTGTGGTGCACTCCGCACACTGTGCTGTAGCTGCAACAACCCTAGCCGAGACTTCCTCTTTTCGACATTTCCTGAGTAATTTGCATGCCATAATTTTTGTGGCCATTCTTTTCGTAGCGTCACTAATACGCTTGATTATGATTCTACACAACCCCCTTTTGGTACCATATTTCTTTTTCATTTCCTCGGCCAGTTCCTTCTCCTTTGTCTTTTCCTCAAGGAAATGCGCGGGGTCCTCCCCTGGTGATGCACCCCTGTGATGTATTGGATAATTTCTATGTCTATTGAGACAAGTTATTCCAACCACAGGTATCCTCCATGGGTGGCTGCCATCAGCTGCTTGACGTAGTTGTTTGTGTATTGGCCCCTCCCAAAGTGCGGGATGTCCAACATACCTAGAATCCTATTTTTGGCCAGTCCAGCTGCCCACTGGAATAGTTGGTTAATTGGTTCGCCAAAGGGTCCCATACCCATAGTCTGTAGGTAAAATTTATTGGCGAACTCTGGGAACTTTTCCATGTCCGTCACGTCATGGTCTAAGTACCTAAATTTATCCATGTGGCCTAACATATTTCCTTCTATACATACCCCTTCCAGAATGAGTGAAAATATAATGGTTGTCATGGATTTCCTACGCGGTGACCTTGGTACCACCTGTTTTCCCTTCCGCTGTGGTGGTTGACTCTAGGTTCCCACCTCCATTGTCCGCTCTTCTGCATACTCCTCTGGTCGCCTGGTGACATCTTCCACCGTGCTCTCCTATGGATGTTCCGACGTGTTTGTGTGTGATCCTTCTGGTGCGGTTATTTCCTCTTGGTTCAAGGCCCTCTCATTAAATCTCAGGTGTTCTTCCGAGTTTCTGGGGTGTGAATGATTTCCTGCGTCATCGACATGTTATCCATGTCCCCCTTCTAGTACGTCCATGTACATTTCCACTGGTGTTTTCTACTGGGTTTCCTCCATAATAGGTGTGGGGCTTCCTGGTGTCATATCGGGCGATGATATTTCGTCTACATTGACGACTTTTGGAGGCTGAAGTGGTTGGTGTTCGCTTCCCTGTTATTGCGGTGAGGATCTGGCGTTGCTTCGGGGTTGTTGACCAGTCTAGTTCGGTGCTCCTTGTTTGGGTGGTGTCATGCTGTTCAGGTTATTTTTCACCGAATGTAGTGGCCTCTGTAACCTCTGCAACCTTCTCTCTTGGCTCTGTATATTCTATGGATTATGCTTTTCTCAATATGCACAATAACCTTCCCAGTCCCTTGTACTAGCCTATATAGGAATTTTGTGAAGATTATTGGAGACGTTACCTCATTTATGTTTTAATTGAACCAACGCTTCCAATGTACTTGCTATTGAATTCCATTTTCGTCGCTAGTTGGCGTGATTAATGCGACGTCCCTCCAGTCATTTTTATCCTTTAATTTTGATAGTCGTCGTTCGTTGACAGTTATTTGTCATATCCTACTTTCCCTTTGTTTCCCTCTTTGTAGTGACCATTAGCCTTTTTCTTAGCCATGGTGGAATTCCTGAGTTTGCATGCTCATTCTCTTCTCTGTGCCCTATTCCTTCGTTAAATGTTCATTTTTTTTTTCGGCGTGGTATCTCCTCTGTGTTTTTTTTTTCATGTGCCAGGAGGTCGATTGTCCCTGTACAACTTCAGTCGGCTCCCATTGATCATCCCTCTGAGTTCTGTTTCTCCTAAATCCTTCAATTGTACAACTCCCCCATCTATGACAGTCTTTACTTCGTATGGTCCTAACCAATGCATTCTAAGTTTTCCTGGGTGTTGAAGGGATTTTCTGTCATACACCAAGACTAAGTCTCCTTCCTTAAAATTCTTTCCCTTGACATGTCTGTCATGCCAAGATTTGTCCCTTGCTTTCTGTACTTTTTGGTGGAACCCTGCTAGAATCCTATCTTCTTCCATGATCATCGTTTGATTTATCCTTTCGTGTACTGCACCTCGTTCTGTCATGTTCATAATTATTGCTACGTGCATACTAGGCACCAAAAATTGTAATGACACCATTGCTTCTTATCCATACACCAATATGAATGGCGTTTGTCATGTCAATTTCTTGCATGTGGTCCTGTATGCCCACAATACTGCTGGTATCTTCAAGTCCCAATCATCCCTATTTACGTTGCAGATCTTCATTGGTGCATTTTCAAGGATTTTTTTAAAGGCTTTCACTGTTCCATTTGCTTGGGGATGATATGGTGTACTCTTTTGATGATGAACTTAAAATTCCTCAGTCATAGCCTTAATAGTATTGTTAATGAAGTGAGTGCCTTGGTCACTCATAAAATTCCTTGGGAAACCAAATCTAGTGATTACTTTCTCAAACAGGAAGTGTGTTTTTGTCTCTGCGCTACAATATTTTATTGGTGCTGCTTCAGCCCGTCTTGTTGGGTATTCCGTTACAATGATAATGTACCTCACTCCTAACCTTTTTGTTGGTGGGTTAATTGGTCCCACAAAGTATATTTCCCATTTTTCAAATACCTGCAAAGTTACCTGTGGTCGCAGGGGCATCTCATCCCTTCTATTTGGTTTATCAACCCTTTGGCAAACATCATATTTCTGGTAGTAGTCCTTTGAGTCTGTATGAATAGTCAGCCACCATAATCCTGCGCACAATACCTTTTATGCAGTAGATTTGCCTACATAATGTCCTCCTGCTATTCCCTCATGGGATTCGACTAAAATCCTAGGTCTTTCATGTTCTAGGACACACCTTCTCAAGATGCTGTCTGCACCCATTTTGTATAAGTGTCCTACAATTAGCTGGTAATATGAAACCTTGACTACCATATTTTTCTTCTGCGCGGTGTTGTATTCCTGTGGCGTAGTTCCTGTACTCAAGTATTGGATGATTTTTGCGAAGTATTCATCGACTATCTGGACTGAAAATAACTATGCATTGGGAAAGTTGTCTTCTAGATTCATAGGTTCCTCCCCATTAGTAATACATGACAGGTGATCAGGTCACGCGTTCAACTTTCCTGGTTTGACTATCACTTATAAGTCAAATACTTGAAACAACAATAACCATCTACAAATCTCCCCCCAACACTGGCTCGTTGACGAGGTATTTGATCGTTGAATGGTCTGTGAACATATTGAAATGTTTTTCCAATAAATAATGCCTAAATTTCTGGAGCGCGTAGACCATAGCTAGGCCTTCCCTCTCTGTAGTGTTGTAGTTCTGCTCCGATTCTGACATTGTTTTGCTAGAAAATGCTATAGGATGGTCCAATTCTCCTGCTCTTGGTTGCACCAACATAAATTTGAGTGTTATGGCTGATGTATCTACATGTATGTGGAATGTCTTATCCCAATCCGAGAATACTAGTATTGGTGCAGTTACCATTTTCTCTTTCAGAGTATCCAGACCGTGTTGACAGTCCTCATTCCACTGGAACTTTGTGTCTTTCCTTAGAAATTTCTCCATTGGCACAATGATTTGTGCGTACCCTTTTATAAATTTCCTGTAGTATCACGTGTGTCCCAATGTCGCTCTCAATTGACAGACTGTTTTTGGTGGTGGCAGGTTAACAATTACTGCAATCTTGGCGGGGTCTACTATCAAACATTGCTTGCATACTATATGGCCCAATAGTATCCCAAAAGGTGTTCCAAATATGCACTTCTTGATATTTAACGGAATCAGGCACTGTTTTCATCTTTCTAACATCATCCACAAGACCTCTACATGGTCTTTCAATAGACTGTAGATTGTCCAATTGTCCAGATATACCTCTAGAAACTCGTGGATAAATTCTTTAAATGCAACTATGACTACTTTGGAAAATATTGTTGGTGCATTCTTCAATCCAAATGATATGATTGTATACTGGTAGGATCTCCATTCCATGGAAGAAGTGGTCTTGTACCGGTCTTCTGGTGCTATCTTGATCTGATGGTATCCTGAGAAGCTGCCGGTGAATGAATAAACTTCATGTCCTCCTACGTTCTCCAAGACTTCATCTGTGAATGGGGTAGGGAACGGGTCATGTAAGAACGCATCGTTCAACTTCCTAAAGTCGATGCATATTATTATCCCCCCTTGTTTCTTCTCCTGAAATACCATCAGGCTTGTCCATTCAGATTCTTCTACAGGTTCTATGATTCCAGCCTCCAACATCCTATCGATCTCAGTTTTGAATTTTTTCTTATATATAAGGTTTAGTCTGTATGGTCGCTGTCTGATCGATCTTTCCTCAGCTCTAAGCAATATCTTCATTTCACCTAGCTCTCCTACTATGCCTTTAATTTATGTGAACATTGTTGGAAACATGTCGCTGTATTTGCACAATAACTCTATTATACTTTCCACTATTTGCTCATCCCAATAGTCTCCAATGCTGGTCATTTTGGGATTCTCAACTGTCTCAATATTGACTTTCTTCACTTTGATCGACGCAACAATTACTTTTGATTCTAGAGGTGGAACTTCGACTTCTCTCTCAGCTTCACCTTCCTCAATCTGAATATCATGCGAGTCATCTTCATTTGGTGCTTCTTCCTGCACATGGTAACATGACAATAGTTCTTTCATTGTCTGTCTATTTTGTTGTTGTTCTTCTGTTATGAGTTCAAATTCTTGTTTCTTAATGAATATCACCCCTCAGATTTGTTTAAGTGTTGCGTCTATGTTGGGGTTATCATTCTCAAATGAAAAAGTGACTGTGAATTTCTGCTGTAATACTGTCCAACTTGTAGTTCCTCCATGCAGTTCTTGGTCTGTATACCAGTTTTCTGGGATGCCCTCTAATGTGTGTACAAAATGAATAGTCCATTCCTCTAGTGGTGTCATTTTCCACAATGCTCTGCACTTCTCCAAGTGTTCTAATGGTGTCCCCTATCCATCATATTTCTTCCACTAGTTTCTTCCTTGTTCTGTGCCAAACCTAATGCATAGTAACCGCTTATATTGGTACCATTCCTTGATTGTTTCTTTGTGCACACCCCACCATCTCATAGGTGTCACCTTGAGTGATATATCTATGGATAATATCCTCTGATTTTATAACACTTCATCTTATTACTATGTTAAGAATGTTTCTAGGTCGTTTACCCCATGGAAGCTGGGAGGTTCCCTTATCTCCGTACCTACCCATGTTACTAGGTGGTCTATTCTTGCGCATCTCCTTGTGGAGACTTCGTGTAACCTTTGCCACCAATTTTCTAAGCCTTTATCCGAGTTTGACACACATGAGTTGATTCTTTTCCAATTGAGTATCCCATATGCAATTGGGTTTACATAATCCTCCTGTCATGCAATTTTTTTGTACAACTAGTTAACTTCCTCCAGGTCCAAGCAATTAGGCTCTACAAACCTTTCCCCTTCCGATGAGTCTAATGGCACAACGAATTTGTATTATCCTGACTCAAAGTTCATTTTCCGCGTCTTTAAGTTGATTATGGCCTAGTTATCAAACACCCAATCCAAGCCAAGCAACGCTGGATAAGGTGTTGTGTCGTCCACTATCTCGATTACTTCAAAGTTGGCTTTAGTTGGCACTCCATGCAGGTCTACTATCACTCCTTTTAGTCGTTAAATTGGTAGAACTCTATGTTGGTTTGTGAGTTTCAACTGAACAGGTGAATATCCTAATGTGGGTTCTCCCATATATTGCCATGTATTTTTAGGTAATACATTGACTTCGGATCCTAAATCCAATATAATGTCTCCCATGTTGAAGTATCCAATGTTGGCGTTCAACCTGAACTCCCTAATTGTTCTCCTCCTTGTATGTAGGTGATAGACTATTTTTTGTTCTAACTTTCCTTCTGCCTCTACGCTACATCTTTCTAGCATATTTTGTAATACTTTAAGAGAGGATGGATCATTTAGTAGTTTTACACATGATTGCAGAAATCCTTTAATCGTACTTACTTGTCCTAGGGGCTGTGTTTCTTTGGTGTGATCCAACAATAGAGGAATCTCGTACTCTGGTACTTCCTTACTATGCTACGCGGTTGGTATTGACGCAATGTATAGCCTCAAGAATTCTTGACTAGCTTGCTTGAATTTCTCCTTCTCGTTATGCACGTCAAACTGCTTCCTTGGTTCGACATTCTTCTTCACCCATTTATGTTGCGCTGGTTCTTGTTGTACTGCGTCATTTCCTGCTTTAGATCCGCCTCGTGTAACTATGTTGACGTTTCTTCCTTTGTTCCTCTCTTCTGCTGAAATCCACTGAACATTCTTATTGTTCTGATTCCTCTTTTCCTGGATCTTCCCTAATAGTGTAGGACATTCTTCCGTGTAATGATCCGATGCGCGACAATACATACATGTTGCTGGTGGAAGTGGACATTCTCTTGCGTAGTGTCCTAGTTGTTGACAATTGTGACATACCACTGGTCCTCTACCTCTTCCAAAACCTCCTCTTGATCTTCCTCCGCCTGTATAGCCAACTCGATCCCCTCGTGATGCATTATACTGAGGCACCTATTTATAATGCACAATACTATAGGGTGGCTGCATGGTATTATACTACGGCTACGTAGTGTTGTATGGTTTCCGCGCAGTGTTGTATGGTTGATGCCCAGTGTTGTACTGGGTTGGTACTTGATTAAAATGGGGTGCAGCTTTCCCAGTCCTCATTTCTGCCTGTACCCTATATGTATATGATGTTATTTCCCCTATCAACTCCATGGTTCTACAATATTTGTCATTGTTGGCACAGGGGCAGAACTAGGGTTCAATGCTTCAACAATGCACCAACAAAACCCTAACTACTAGCCCTTTCAGAAACACCTGCGAAGCAGATGAAGTATCATCCGAGGTAGAGGCAGGGGGGGTTGAAAAACTCATGTATCTACAACCTAGCTGGGACACAGATCTGTGATAACACACTTCAACAAAGCACTTAACCAATAGTATGCATTAATTTATGATTCTTATTCACTTCGCAGATTAAACCCTAAATACAGAACAATGCTATAATAAACAGATCAACACCTCTAAGAACTTAACATCAGTCCAGATCTAACATTCATTCACATCATAAAGCACTAATAAATCCTAGATCTATTTGTCATACATCAAGAACAATGCACTAAGCAAACATAAACATAAACACCATGAATAACATTGCACAAAGCACATCAAAACATGATATATGTGGTTCACCCCAGCCTGGGGCTACATCCACCAACTCTTCTTCTTCTTATTAGTTTTCTTCAATCTTCTTATAGGCACATAGCCACAGTGCTCACTCCGCATTAGACTAGTGATCTGCGCACAACGCACTAGATCCACCTTCCTCAAAATCAGGTCATAGCACAAATCCTTACAAAGTCTGCGCACAAAGTACTTACAAAACTCTCGCACTTAGCTCTACAAGCTTCAACACATTCTTGCACAAAGCCAACTAGCCAAGCACCAAGCCGATCAATGACTAGTAACCAACTAACTCCTCCACTATATACTTATTTATACATTATGAAAAGGGGCCTAAGCATGCATAAAACCATGGGCCGACATCCCATACCCGTTACATAAACCCTAAAATCCCCAAAAAGACCATAAAATGGGAGTAATCCCACGATCTCCGCTTCGCCTGTGAGCTTCGTCTTCAACCAACCTGTCGAAGTCCCAAAAATGGTCAACCATGACCAGTGTTTACTCAAAACCTGGTCAAGGGTCAACAGGCCCCCAACACTCACCTGTGACTCATTCTGAGTCACTCTAATCTAGAAACAGTGCTTCGAAGGCCTCGAGCTTAGCTTAAGCTACCTCGACTTGCTACTTCACTAGGGCCTCCTTCTCGGTGAACTCTTGGATTACTTCCTCATTGACAGGCCCTTCTAGGCGCTTTTATACTGTTGTGACCACCTATTCCAGATGTGCGCCTTGTCCCTTGATCTCTTCAAAAAGTGTGCAGGCTTCATCCTGCACCGGATGGAGTCGCTATGTCACCTCCATCACTCTGCTCTGGATGGAAGTGACCTGCTGCTGAACTGTGCACTGCTCCTGTGACCTTTTCATCTTCTTAATGACCATAAGTTGCTTCAGCTGTGCTTGCATAGTCGACACCTGTTTCTTTGTCTCCTGTAGCTATGCCTCTAATATCCTCAGCTTCATGTCTTCTGCAAGTCTTTCATAGGTATGCGCAGTTCGATCACTGAGTTTCTTTCATTTTGAGGCCAACGCCCTGATTCTTTCTACTGCGCTCCTGGTAGTTTCTTCCCTTTGATCTTGTACTTCCTGCGGAGTGCTAGGCATGGCTTGAAGTTATAGCTCTGCTACTCTTTCTTGGAGTTGTTGAATGGCCTCAACGAGCTTCCCTACTTGGCTCTCAGTTGTCTCTTCTTCCATCTATTCCAAGCCTAACACAAAGCAAAGTGCTCTAGTTATTGCCTCTCTAACCACAATTTGCTCTGCGAGCATATGGTCTTTCTCTTTCTGGATTTTCTCTCTGCCCTCCTCGAACTTCTCTCTAATGTCATCTTTCTCTTTCTGCGCAACCCGAATTTTCTCTAGGGATTCCTCCTTTTCTTGCTTCAAGGCCTCCGTGGTCTGTTATTTTTCTTCCTGGACTCGACGAAGGCAATCCTCTGTCGCATCTGCTATCCTTCGCAATCGGGTGGGCTCATCCCCCAATTATACACCTTTTGATGATGGCGGTGCAGTAGACATTGCATGGATCGAATAGATAGCTTGTTGTACCCCCTCCAGCTCCGTCTCGATTATGTCATACATTGTATCATGCTTTGCTTCATGTCACTGCAAGATACCCTCTGAATCATCTTCTACAACTGCGATGATGAGGTCAACATCATCCACTGTGAGCATAGTCTGTGACTGAGGCTTATTGGCTCGAGATTTCTTCCACATTGAGGGTTTCTGCGGAGAACCCTTTGTTATTGGATAAATTGGTGAATGTGGACATAAACTAATCTCCCTAGATCCACTTAGATCTAGAACAAAACAAGACAAGACATGATGCTTTCCCTAATTTATTATTATTGAATTTACTATCAAAGAAGGAATGGATGCCATACCTTTAGATATTGCTTCCTTATATCTATGTTGTCCTTTCTTCGCTTCGGTGCTCTTGTGAGATCAAATCTTCAATGACACAAACCAACCAAAGTGAAAGCAATGATTGTAAATTCAATGGGAACCTAAACATGTGATCAATGAGTCATGTAATAAAATGTTAATGATTTTATGGGAAAGAAACATGTCACCGTATCATATTAAGTAAAAGTGGAAGATATAACCAAATTGCCTTGATGTCGCAAGTTCCCTTTCGGTGGTCCTTTGTTCCAACACACACATACACTTTCTCCAAATTCGTATGAAGATAGTCCACAAAATCTTGAGGGACAAGTAGAGGCCACAAACATCAGTTGTAACAGGATCCTTCACACACTCTTTAGCCTATTCTTTCAGCAATTCTTTGCTCAATCTTGCTTAACCTTTTCCATGAGAAACCCATCATTATATAGGATAAGGTGGAGTGGTTACAAGTATGAGGACGATCCCACCAAATCTGAAGAGCCAACAAGACCACAACCATATGGAGGCCACCTCACCTTCTAGAAGATTCTCCTTCTAGAAACTTCGTGAAACTTCTTCCTTTCCTTAGCTTCAACGCTGCTGCACCATGCCTATATAGCAGCATGCAGAAATCCCATGAGCCAGGCATAGAGCACCCTGCAGAAATCAAGCATTTCTGCACTGTGTGCCACTGTCAGTCTGTGACGTCATTCTAAAAATATGCCTTGTAGGGGAAGAACTTAGTCATTTTTCTCATGTAAAAGATTGTTTTGAGAGCCTGAATACATGCCTGTAGGGTCATCATCAGAGTGACCAAAATAATGTGTAACAAAATTCCCCCCAAAGTATGAGGCATGAACTTGTGACAACCGAAATACTTTGTAAAATGTGTGTGTGTGTCGGGAATAAGGAGCGCACCAATCGGGAACCTGCAAACAATCAAGCATCTGCATAAAATTATACCATTTATGAGGTAGGCATTCCCAAACTCAGACTACAAGTGATTGAAATCATAATTGTAAGTCATGGCCACCAATTATACACCGTGGATCCATGTTGTCAAGATTCTACATAGCCACCAAGAATAAACCGTAGATCCATGTAGCATAAAGCTTAAATTCAGACACAACCATGAGACATACAAAGTGGATCTGTGTGTCAAATAAAAATCATAAATACTCCATCGCAACCTGGACCAATATGACAAGATCCAGGGTCTTCAACCCCATCGTTTGTAAGTACGAATCTAACCATGCGATTACAGGTGCTGAAGTCAAGCATGGTAGAAACCACTTGATTACTGGTCATTGATGAAAACCGTTAACAAGTGCGAGGGAAATCACCGTTGATGTCAATGACTCCCAAGGTACCTTAGTACAATCCAACGAATGTGAATAAATGAGATGAAGTTGAACACTCGATGAAATCTCTCGATCAAGGACCAATGATGTGAATCCTCTGTCGAAAGCAAAGAAACCTGCCATTGAGGCATGCAGGATCTAAGGTACTAAATGATTTATAAGTCTTGTTCCCAGATGATGAGTTGAAGTCGACAGGAAAACACTCGTCACAGGAGGGCCTTGATGTATCCCCCGTCAGTGACATGAAAATGATTTGAAACTGACACAGGGAAGGCTGACATGGTAAGAATTAACAATTGCAGATGGCCGACTCGATAGAGGGATTGTTTGGACTTCTCTTGAACATATGAACGACACGACAATGGTCTTGGCAACATTGACTCAAAAATGACCCAATATATGGACTTATAGAGGGCCAGACGAGAGACAAATGGATTTCCCAAACCGTATTCAAATGATAAAGAGGGGTGTCATGTTCAAGAGAGACTAGTACTGCCACTAACACGTGCACAGAGACACATTTCTTTCCCAAATTTTCGCCCACCATTTCTGGCAAGTACCTCTTTATTTTTACACAAGCTTGAGGAGGATAACATATGCTGGTTAATGTAAGCTCATCCTTCGGAGTATGTTTAAAGAACCCTAAGAAGGAGTGGTTCGGTCCCATGTGGGTCTTTCGATGTTTATTTAACGAGTCCAAAGATAGAAAAATCGAGGGTTTTTCATATTTATAGAGTCTGAAAAACACATTAAAGAGAACTCTCTCAGTTCCTTTTTCGTAAAGTAATTCGACGAGTCCGAAAAAGTGATAAATTATCGCCCATCGAATGTTTTCTTCAAATACTTTTACGAGCGTGAAAATAACAAGGTTGCTCGGAAATCTTTTCATTTTTATGGAGTGTGAAAAGAGCTTAAAGGACACTCCATGGGTTCCGCTTTTCGTGTTTCGATGACGAGTACGAAAAATGATAAAAGTATTCTCGGTTACATTCTCATTGATTTTCAAGTACGAGAATGAACAAAGACTAGGCTCAAGGTTTTTCTGAAAAACCCTAAAAAGTACTGATATATGTAACAAACAGAAAAGTGAATCAAGAAAAATCATCCATACGACATTGTTTAGGGCCTTAGTCTTCACATCTGTGAGAAACAACATAATCACATGACCATTAGACTGTTAGGTTATGATAAAATGTATTAAAATAATATAAAATATTATAAGAAAAAACAAAAATGAAATAAAAAGGGGGTAATACCTCTTATTGCTATTTTATTTGCATTTCATTCAAAACTTGTCTAGAAACCTTGTTTTTACCTCATATTTCAGCTATCAATTGCGAGAAGCACAGGATATCATTCAACAAACGGTCTCTGTCAACATGGTAAGCTCATCATCCTCTTTTTTTTAATGGATTGAAATGCATTTATTTTGGTTTAAAGGTAGTTTTTGGGCCGGTAGGCTCGCGTTGGGGCTGCCACAGGTGACTAGTATCGGGACATGCATAAATCAATTATTTCCGCAGGTGCCCTATGGCTCACCTGTGGAAACCCTGCACTGTACTAAAAACTCGTCTGCGGCGGCCGAAAACCCAAAAAATTATGCATGCGTTTTCCCAAAAAAGTATTTAAAAATCAATGATTGAAGATGCTAACTTCCTTTCCTCATCTCCATGCAGGTATTTGATTGCCAAAATGTTGGAATGGAGAGAACGGGAAAACGAGGATGATGAATTCATGGCCTTAAATGATCCAGGCACCTTCAGTGCCCTTCGATAGTGCGGATTGTTAAATTTTTTTAAAATCCAGGGCATGAGAGCCCAACTGAGGTTACTAGAATACCTGGTCCACATGTGGGATGTAGACCAGTAGGTGTTTCATGTAGGTGTCAACGTTCTTTATTTGGACATCGAAGAAATTTACTTCTTGACGGGGTTGTCTCGTCGTGGAGCACATGTGACCCTAACATGGGGTCGAGGTAGTGGCCTACCGATGAGCGAATACATCCATCGGTACTGTGAACCCGAGGCCGAGAGACGCAAAGGTAAGGTAGCCATTAGAGGTGTTCGTGATTTAACTCTACGGACCATCCTTTTACCATTGCGCGCATGGCAGGAAGTGCGTCTCCGCACATGGACCTCCAAAGTTATTTTCAATATGCCATGGAATGCATAGAACCTCGTGTGTTCAATTGGTGCGATGGTCTTCTTCGCAGTATGAAGACATAGTTAACCAAAATCAAGAACGTGGACCTGAAGAAATTCAGGTATGGATCCATTTTGGTTTCTTTCTTTCTAGAAAGAGTCCCTGATTTACGCCTACAGGTAGAGCGGGGTATACCAGTGCCACGAGATCCACAGATGAAGCAGTTGTGCAATCTCATGGCCTGACATGTAGTGGGCCCCATTATTAAATACAACGATGCATTCTTTGACTGGTTGAGGCCACATATATTTATGATAGATGATTACACATATGCTGGCCTAGACTTTCGCAATGACCCCGATTTGGTTCTACCTGAGTGTTTTCAGTGGGGGGACCTAGGTAAGAAAAACATTTTGTTTTTATGGTGTTTTTTTGAAATTTTAGAATATAAGATGTATTTCTTTTATATATATGCTCTCTATCCAATGACTAATCAAACATTTTGTCCATACAGATGTAGGGCTACACCGGCCTCTTGGAACTTCCCCCATTAAGAGGCGAGGGGAAGCAACGGTAGTAGTAGGATGGGACACTGACAATTATGAAGCGGTCGAGCATAATCTAGAGGGTTTGACAACATGCATCCCAGATATCTTGATCAATGAGATTCCAAGGCGTTATCAATGCCACACCGTGGGCGTGTCTGGTTCACTCATCCGATTACTTCGCAGAGTATCACGGGCAGTAGTATTCTACCATGAGCAACATCCTTGATGCTATTTTGTAGAAGCCGTGGGCTTCATATTTTGATATTTTGGTATTTTGGATGGAAAACACTTTTTTGTAAAACATTTTATCGTTATATATATACATGAGGCATCTATCGACTTACTTTGATTTATATACAACATGTGATATGTGATTGGATTTATAAATGTCTGAAATGTCTGTCTAACACATAATTAGCTAATGCATCAGTTAACGTATTTAGACATCTAGGAATGTGTTAATACTCAATATAATCAAAATAACGTTCGAAGAGGCGAATTAAAAAATATACCCGTAACAATGTAGGACTTCAGATAGCATAGACATTACTTAGCTGTAGTATTACTAGCTGTGATTCAAGCCATACAACCAGGTGACAGATTCCAAGTGAATTGACATCGGTCAAAAATTCAATGACTGTGCTATATTCGATGGTGTTGTTAGTTGCATGATTGAGGCATACACCTTGTAGAATGATTAACTCGTTCGTAGGTGCATATATTTCCTAAGCAATCGATGCTAAGTTTTGAGTACTACGGCTAGCGCCATCGACAAATCCAATGTGGGGTAGCAGAGACACCAACATCTGGAAACCAAGCACAACGCAAGGTAAGCCGCTAGGGGTTGAAACTGAATAATGAAAAAAACACAAGAGTAGCACAAAAAAGTATGATACAATAAAAATACAAGCACTCATGCAAAGGTAACCTAGGCATAGTACTTCTTCAAGTAAATCCCATTTCTGGGTTCCCTCAAAGGAATACCGTCATAATCGACTAACTCATAGGCTCCTTTCTCCAACACTCATTTGACAACATAAGGGCCGTGCCACATAGCCTCAAATTTTCCGACCCCTAGTAAATCATGATCTTGTTCATAGAGAAGAACTAGATCACCTTCGAAGAAAATACGTGGTTTAACATGCTTGTCGTATTGGGATTTCACGCGTTTCTTCTGGGTTTCAATTACCAGGGTGGCATCACGATGGGTTTCGTCTAATTGCATTAGATACAATAGATGTTCTTCTTCGGTATAGGTGTTGGGGAGAAGTTCAACGACTAGCTTCAACGACAGTATCTCACATTCAATCAAAAGAACAACTTTGATACCATACACTAGCTGAAAAGGTGTAAATCTCGTGGCAGACTTCACGGACGTCTGATAGGCCCACAATGATAAAAACAACATCGTGTGCCAAATTGTCTTGTGAATTCCTATTATCCGTCAAAGCATGGTGATAAGAAACTTGTTTATTACTTCAACTTGGCCATTGGCCTGTGGATAGTAGGGGGTTGAGTTTTCATGTCAAAGACCTAACTTTTCGGTAAGTTCGGACATCATGAAATTTCAAAAATGGCTACCGTGATCGGTGACAATAGCTTGTGGGATTCCGAATTGTGTGATGATATGATTGAATATGAATAGGGTTGAAGTTTTTCCGGTATTATCGAATGTAGGCATCGCCTCGGCCCATTTTTTGAAATAATCCATGGCTACGATAATGTATCTATGCCCCTCGACTGAGTGAGGATTACATGTCATGAAATGAATGCCCTATTTTGCGAAAGGTCCAACAGAAACTACAGGGTGTAAAGGAGCGGGATGAGATCGTATCTTGTTGTTGTATGTTTGACAAACATGGCATTTTTGGATGACAATAATACAGTCTTTGAATAAAGAAGGCCAAAAATACCCTGCTCGTAAGATATTTTGGGCAGTAGCATACCCAAACATGTGACCGCCACATGCTCCAGAATGGCATTCATTAAAGGCTTTCTCAGCTTCATCATAGGTGCGACATCGTCGAAAGACGGAGTCAACCCCACGACAATAAAGAGTGTCATCGAGGATAATATACTGACGGGCTTGGTAACGTATACGACGTCGGTCAATGCTAGACAAATAGGGCCGGAAAGTCTAAGTCTGGAGATGAATAATTATATCTCCATACCAAAGGTCATCGGAACTGATCAGAAAGAGGGATTCGTCAGGTAAAGAATCCTCTGCTACATTTTCTGTCTCAGTGAAGGGAAGGTCACATATAAATTTGACAAATACCAAGGATTTCTTAGACATATCGCGTTCGAACTCTAAGTCAAACTCCTGGAGATTCACTATCCATTTGGATTATTTTCCCCCTAACAATTGGCGTGTAAGAATGTGCTGCATAGGGTTGCAATCGGAAATTATAGTGGTCCTGCGTAATAGGATATATTGACGAAAACGTTGGACAGCTTGAACAACTGCCAAGGTCAGTTTTTCAACATGTAAGTATTTGGCTTCGGTAGTCATGAGACTTCGACTCAAATAATAAATGACATGTTCATCGTGTAAATCATCTTCTTGTACTAGAACCATGGAAATGGTAGAGTCCGAAGCAGCGAGATAAAGGAAATAATCTCGACTATAATCGAGTGGGAAAAGTAGTGGTGTACGGGTTAAAGTCAGTTTCAAAGCTTCAAAATATTTGTTGGCAGTGATATCCCATACGAACTCAGAACCTTTCTTCAGTAGTTGAGTAAATCCGAGTGTTAACTCAACATAGTTTGGGATGAAACGACGTAAAAAGTTTGCCTTCCCTTGCAAAATTCGAAGCTGACGGAGTGAGGAAGGAGGAGGGAGATTGAGGATCACCTCGACCTTTAAAGGATCTACCCTAATCCCCTGACATGAAACAATAAATCCCAGAAGCCGACCAGACTCCACACAGAAGACACATTTGCGTGGGTTTAAGCGTATACGATAGAACCGACAACGAAGGAAAATGGCTCGAAGGTGTGTCAGATGGTCACTACGATGCATGGAATGAGTTGGTAGGTCATCTAGATATGGCTATACAATGTGATCGATATCATGAAAAATGTAAGACATGGCACGTTGAAAAGTCGCACCGACGTTCTTTAAACCGAATGGTAGTTTTCGGTAGGCAAAGGTGCCCCAAGGACAAATGAAAGTGGTTTTGTGTTGATCCACGAGCAAGATGTTAATTTGATTATATCTAGAGAAACCGTCCATCAAAGAGAAGATTTCACTTCCGGCAAAATCGTCAACGATATGGTCAATGAAGGGGGTGGGAAACTTGTCCTTAGGAAAAGCTTTGTTGATATCCCTATAATCAACACAGACATGGATCGTACCTTGTTTCTTGTTAACCAGAACTATATTGGATACCCAATCAGTTAAAGCCACAGGATAAATAAAGCCAACTTTAAGAAGTTTTTCAACCTCAAGCTTGATAGTAGCTTCTTTACAAGGGTGGACCGGGCGAAGTCTCTACCAGATGGGTTTAGCGCCCGGGTATATCTTAATTTCGTGTACAACAATATCGGGGTCAATACCCGACATCTCTTCATATCTCCATGCGAAGATGTCATGAAACTCCTGAAAAAGGGACTTATATGTGAAAACCTCATCGGTGGAACATGAAGCTCCGATGTGAACATTTTCGACAACTCCAGGTTTAATGGATATGTTGAGGGGGATGGTGGGTGAAATTTTACTCAAGGTCCCTTCATATAACACATCACGTGTAGACTCGGGAACATAAGAGATGACAACAACGGTCGATAGAGTGGAGATCCGTTGGTAACTCTCTAAGGTGTGCTACTCCAGGAAGAGGATGGAACAATGATTCCCATCATCCCATGGGGTTTCTTCCATGGACATAACCGACATGATTATCTCGTCCGTAGGAAAAATAACGTGGAATGCATCAGGAGATGAATCACCAAGAGAGGGAGTAGAAGGGTTTGCCGATTGAATGGCTTGATAAGCGGATTCGACCAAACTTAAAGGCATATGGTCACCATAGCGAATATAATCACTAGGCGCAGGTACTATCCATGGGTCAAAAGACGTGGGGGTTTCACGAACGGAGGTGGAAATCATGTTGATCAAGGCAACCAAAGGAGGTGGAACATCGCGTGGTAGGATCATGAACGTACCCATCAAAGCCGAATCTTTTAGTAGACCCACACCGACATTCTCATACCCAGGGGGTGTCTTTGAAATGAAGGGTACATTTCTAGTACGAGCATGATAGTTAAAAAAGGCCAGTTGGTCTACCGTAACAACTATTCCCTGGTGTGGAAAACATACTACACAAAAAAGAGTAGATACAACTCCACGCATGGAATCAATCCAGCTACAACCAAGTAAGAGGTTGTAATCAAGAGGTGCACCAAAGACCTCAACTTCAACATTGACCGATTTTCCTTCTAACGTAATAGGCAATGAGGGGATTACACCGTAGGGTTTAAAGCCAGAGCCATTGAAGGCTTTGAGCATGTTGTGTGATTCAGTTAAGGGAGGAGAGCCAATGGATTTCCAACAAGCAACAAACATTACACACGTCGAGGCACCCTCGTCAATAAATGTTCTACAAATTTTCTTGTCTGCGACAACAACTTGTATCTGAAATGCGAGTTGAGGGGGTAGCCTTGGAATGTGATCTTCCAGGTCAAAAATTATCAAATTCATATCTCTAGGGTCAATTCCACCAATATATTTTAACAGTGCCTTCCTTTGAGTGGGACAAATTTGAAGGGCTTCGAGAGCTGACATCGTGGAAGGTGCTTGCGCATATATTCTACAATACTGTAGTTCTGAGTAGCACGTGCATGAGGATTGAAGGCAAACTTTTGAACAACACCCTTTGGGGGAGGGCAAAGAACTGTATCGAGATTCGGTCGTTCAAGATGAAGAGGACTGTTGGGAGGTGAAGTTGAGGGGGAATGTTGAACCAACGGAGGTGGTATATCATCAACTTTCTCCTTTGAGGAAGAGTAATCTTTGGCCCAAGTGGTAAGTGTAACGTCATTTCTTTTTGAATCACCTGTGCACATAAGTACATAAGAAGTAGTGGAGGGAGAGGGTTGGTCATGAATGACCAATTGGGACTACTATTGGGAAGGGAAAGGGTGGGACAAATGGAAGGTGTGGAAGGTTTCACGGTCCCTTGAAGGAACTTAGTAACCTCGGCCTGTCTTGGACAATCTTTTGTGTAGTGATAATCACCACATATAAGGCAAGGGTATTGGGGTTTGCGCTTATCCTTATCATCAATAGGTTGCGCTTTGGTTTTCTTAGATTGCGGGTTATTTTTATCCTCCTTATTCTTACCCTTCCCTTTTTTATATTTATTTTTTCTAGCAGGAGTAGATTGAACGGATTTCACCTTAGAGGTCTTGTCGGTGGAAGGAGTAGGAGTCAGAGCATTTTGAACATTAGAAGCAGGATACTTGGGATTGGTGGGAGAGGCTTTTGCAGATTGAGGTTGAGCATGGAATGTGCCAATCACACCATCAACTGCATGAGAAGTAGCAGGGGTAGTTGAGGTAGTGGTGGTAGAAGGACGAGGTGCGTCAGGGAACAGATCGTAGAGAGTACCTGTTTGAGAATAAACGAGATCGAGGTACTGAGTGCGACTTATCGCCTGTTCTTCTGTGACAAATCCACCCATGGAAATGTCACGAGATATTTTATTCACGAAGGATTGCATGAATCATTCTGCCAATAACTAAACGAGAAGATTGAGTTTGATCAAACGTTGTCTTCGTCTCCACTCATGAATGTGATCGGAGATGTGAGTGGCCTTATTTTTCTTGAAGGAAATCAACATCTTGGTTTCCATTTCATAACGGATTGGAAACTGGTAGTGTGTGAGGAAATCCATGGCTAGGGTATTAAAATCGGTGAAGATGCCTCATGGTAATTCTATATACCACTTTACAGCCGAACCCGTAAGAGTTCGTTGGAAGAGTCGTAACCGAATGGAATCATCCATCAAAGAGTTGGACGGACACCAAAGGTAAAAAGTCATGACATGGTTGTTTGGATCTTCTCCTGGTTTACCATCAAATTTTGGAATGTCGGATGGTAGCTTGACCGGTATAATGGGCCAATGGGGAGAATGCAGGATGGGGTCATTCAAGATTCTAGACAAGTCAGAAAGATCCAAAGTGGATAAAAAGGGTAACTGTCTATTCACATGAGGATATTGGTGACTTTGGGGAGGAAGTCCTGTTGGTAGACCAGTAGGACCGTAAGCACTCTGCATGTGAGGTGAAGGTCCTGATAGATTCAGACGTGAATGTGGAGGCATGTATCCCATAGGGTTGTACAGATTAGGGATGTTCCCCTGGAAAGGGACACTAGATGGAAGATTCAAACCCCAAATGGGATTGGAAGAACCGAGATACGACTGGCCCAAACTTGGGGGTATGATTGTGGATTTCCTTGGATGAGAAGGTTCCAATACTGGTCTAACGATCCTAGAATGTTCTGTCCATAAGGTGGAGTAGGACTTCCAAGCGAAGATTGTCCTCCAAGAGGGGGTTGTATTCCAATTTGGCTATGACCTCCAAATTGAGTTTTCCCCCCAGTGTTATATTGTCCTCCAACATGAATCTGAAAACCAAAAGTGAATGATGGAGTAGAGCCTCCAATAGGATTGGAGCCACTTGGGACAAATCCTCCCATAAATGGGGGATAAGACCCTCCGGAGGGGACCTGGGAAGGTGTCAGAATGAAACCGGCAACAACATTGTATCCAGAAGGGGTAAAAATTCCAGAAGCTCTGGAAGGAACTTGGGTAGGGATGGGGATATAAGTATTTAAAGCATGGTACCCATAAGAAAGAGATGGTATAGGCCTAGACGAAAGTGGTGTACCAATGGGAGCTTGGGTAACCACCGTATTCCCAGTGGGAATAGTTGCAGCATTTGGGACCATTGTGGAATGGGCCATTTGAAGAGGAATGGTCGAGTTAGGACCAATGGACTGTGTGTCTGAACCCACAAAAATCTAACCATTCGTTCTATTAAAGTGATCTATAGGTATCGTATAGGTTGCAGACGTCTCAGGTAGTTCAAAGATGACAGGTATATCAACACCTGCCCCTGAGCCGTAAAGGTCTCGCACTGTAGCCAGGGTTTGAAATATGTTAGTGGTCCAAAAAGGATCCTTACTTTCCAGGCTGGTAAGAGGTTCCATTGGTATTCCATAAGTGTCAACAAAAAGTTCTCTGAAGGAATTCAGTTGAAGAATATGTCTCTTGCATCCAGTAGGTATTGGGAAAGCGTCTAGAGAATCAAAAATAATTTGAAAATTGTCTAGAGATTCAGTTGTTTTTGCTTGGGATGGTATATTGTCTTGGACCTCACTTTTTTGAGGAGAGCCCTGTGGTGGGTTAGGAATCAAGGGTTCGGAAACTTCCGGATCTTTCGGAGGTAGTCCTTGCATCCTATGTGAACGATGTGGAGGGTCAATGTTGGCTGAACCAAACATTTTACGGAAAAAATCTATAGCCAACTATGAAAACAAACAACACTCGCTAATAAAATCTAGGAATCAGACCACGCAAACAAAACCTTCTTATTTCGAAGTCACTAGTTGGTGATGAAATCCAATGTCGCGAAGTCAAGACAAGAAGGGGCTAGGACAAAGCGGGTGGAAAAATTACGTTGACGACCTTGGTGCAACCTCCCACACATAATCGTGGGTATACCCTCCAAGGAGCCCGAGTGAGTCTGACCAATGTCAATTCCAGTTACCATGAAGACTTTCCCCTCCACAGTCACCTCATGTAAGACCCTAATAAGATAGGCAACTAAGGCTACCAAGAACAACAGTGATGCCTGGGGAAACAATCGACAGTTCGATCCACACACAAAGGCATGGTATCTAGCCCGAAATCAACTCGAGAGGCTTCCAATCATCATTGTGGGTATATCTACAAACAAACCCCATAATACGCGCAATCTCTACATTGAGATCAACAAAGCAGGGTGAGTAACTCTGCTAATCTCAATGCGACCTCATGTTTGACCCTTGTGTGAGAAGGGCTTCCCAAGACAAAATGTTGCAAATGGAATTAAACACTCCCAATCACAAGATTTTATTGTGTGTTTTGTGCTTTGGAGAGTGTGTCTCACAGCCTATTCCAAAGCTCTAGCCTAGCTAATGTTGGTGTAAAAGAGCCCTAGAAAATAAAAGTTACTAATTGATTTTTAGATTTCACAATGTTTTTTAAAAGCTGTTGTTACTCAAGAGGGAGATGGGAATGAAACCAATGTTTTGTAAGACCTTGATCCAATATGCAAATAAAAATGAATGATGTAAATTTCTGTTCAATGAACTCTATCTACAACATGGAAAAGGTATTTCTGGAATGATGTAAGCTACGAAATATACTTTCTTTTTCTTAAATGGACACAAATGAAAACAACCAAAAACAGTACAGTTTCTCAATGTTCTCTTCTTTTGGATGCAATAAAATTTCCTTATATATGATTACTTAAAAAAATAAGTGACTTTAAATTCTTCCTTTCTAAGACCAGATCAGGGGTATGACTAAGAAAGGACAAGTAATCCAAGAAAAATTATACGTTCAACAAGCACCCAAATCAAACTTTCAATGGAGATAAAAGTAAAAAATGACAAGAAAGGGTTTCTTCAAATGTAAATGAAAAATGACTCTCCAATCATCAAGCAATCCAGAACACATAATCAATCCAAAACGTTGAATCCAATCAAATACCTTTAGTCGAACAACCACTCAGATACAAGCTCAAAGATTATATCCTTGTTGATAAAAATCAAAGACAAAAATTGGTAAAAAAATAAAAATAAAAGGGAGGTATTCGATCTCCGAAACCAATCAACAACAAGTTAAATTTCCAGAAAAAAGTCAAGGGTTGGAATTAAAAGTCCCTCCCAGCTAATTAAAGAAAAACTGGGCATCAATAGAGGCTAAAACCCAACTCAAAAAATTTCACAGGCGCCGCCGCAGCCTAATAACACATTACAGTGCGGAAATCAAGAGTTTTCATAGGCCAGAAACATATAGGGTGCAAAAAGTTCACACTGAAACAAACATCCAGGGCACGAAAATTGAAGGTTTCCGCAGGTTATGTATACGGTATAGTGCGTAAGTGTCTGTAAATCAAGAAATTTTGAGAAGAGGGTAAAGAATCTAGGTGAACTTTCAAATACACAGAGTTTGAATGGATCTCCCACAGACTCAGAGACCGATTTCAGGTAAAAAGAATCGGTTAAAATAAAATGGCCAACAAAAAACCACAATCAATTTGATTCCCCAGTGGAGTCACCAATTTTGTTATTGGATAAATCAGTGAATGCGGACATAAACTAATCTCCCTAGATCCACCTGGATCTAGAACAAAACAAGACATGACATGACGCTTTCCCTAAGTTATTATCATTGAATTTATTATCAAAGAAGGAATGGATGACATACCTTTAGATATCACTTCCTTATATCTCTGTTGTCCCTGCTTCGCTTCGGTGCTCTTATGAGATCAAATCTTCAATGAAACAAACCAACCAAAGTGAAAGCAACGATTGTTAATTCAATGGGAACCTAAACATGTGATCAAGGATCCATGTAATAAAATGCTAATGATTTTATGGGAAAGAAACATGTCACCGTATCATATTAAGTAAAAGTGGAAGATACAACCAAATTGCCTTGATGTCGCAAGTTCCCTTTTGGTGGTCCTTTGTTCCAACACACACATACACTTGCTCCAAATTCGTATGAAGATAATCCAAAAAAGCTTGAGGGACAAGTAGATTTCACAAGCATCAGTTGTAACAAGATCCTTCACACAGTCTTCAGCCCATTCTTTCAACAATTCTTTGCTCAATCTTGCTTAACCTTTTCCATGAGAAACCCATCATTATATAGGAGAAGGTGGAGTGGTTACAAGGATGAGGATAATCCCACCAATCAGAGAAGCCAACAAGACAAAAACCATACAGACACCACCTCACCTTCTAGAAGATTCTGCTTCTAGAAACTCCGTGAAACTTCTTCCTTTCCTTAGCTTCAAATGTCACCGCACCCTGCCTATATAGCAGCATGCAGAAATCCTGTGAGCCAGACATAGAGCACCTTGCAAAAATCAAGGATTTCCGCACTGTGTACCACTGTCAGCCTATGACGTCATTATAAAAATATGCCTTGTAGGGGAAGAACTTAGTCATTTTTCTCATGTAAAAGATTGTTTTGAGAGTGTGAACACATGCCTGTAGGGTCATCATCAGAGTGACCAAAATAATGTGTAACACCCTTCCTTTTCTTGGATGTCTTGACCTCTGTAAGGGGATCCTTCAGCGGTGTTACTTCGCCCTTATCTCGCTTGTGTTTTTCTCCTTCCTCCTCATGGTTTACTTCGTCGCCTCTTGCTCCTCCAGGTGAGTTAGGCACAGTTTCCTCTGAGGCATTGTCCTTCTCCTCACTATCTATGTCCAACACTTCCTCCTTTTTCTTCTTTCTCTTTGTGCTGCTTGGTTCGTCATACTCGATCAAGGTGACCAAAGGGATTCCGATGATGTCGGGGTCAGAAAGCTCTTTCTGCTAGATTGGTACAAGGAATTATGTTGGCCATTCCTTGGTTATCTCTTCCATGTCTTCATCAGTCAATTTGTAGTAAGACTGCAACTCCTCCTTGCTTTCATCCCCATGCACGGTGATATATATGAAATGTCGGTCTACGCGGAACTTCGCTAGCGGCCTGTATGTATGCAAGGTGTTCGGGGTCATTCGGGGGAATGATTCAATGGCACACTTGAGTTGTAAGTAATAAGTGCGGAACACTGCATTTGATTGCCATTGCTTCACCATGTCGCTTGTATACCATAATGTGGTGAACCTCGCGGCCAGTGGTTCTGATGGCTCGACTTTCGGGAATGTCGCTCCCTCCGACATATCCCAAGTGAAAAATTCTATTAAGATAAAAAACCAACTAAAGTGGAACTCATAGCTTTGGTCCTGCACTTCGTGACAATCCTTCTCCAACTCATTGACGAGGTAGCTCGCCTAGTTCATCTACATCCCTTCGACACACTTCCCTGCAAGGTCGACTACGAAGCCTGTGACTTGTGTCAGCCTATTCTTTCTGATGATCTTGCCAATGATCAATTGACAATCTAGGTGCACTGCACCATCCTGGATGGAGTTTACCTTGTAGCCTCGCTTCCCTTTTTCCACATCGCCATACGCCTCCTTAATGTGCTACGCCAAGGAGCGATCTGACGTCTCTCCTGGGTAGAATTTCTGAGGGTCTGGTTCTTGCATGCTTAATCTAGTGATCAGGTGGATCAACGCCGGATCCATAGTCACGTGCCTATATAACCAGAGATGGCCTCCATGGTAGCATGATAGGAGGAGTTTAAAGCACGCGTTAACCTCCTGATGTTTGCCGAAGTGTGGGATATTCATCACATTTAGGATAGTTGATCTCGCAATGTCCTTGATCCAAGTCTAAGGAACTATCTTAGGTTTCTTCCTAGTTGTCTTTGTCAGGTAGTGATGCGGTGCGAGCATCACATAATTATTCCTGTCCCCGAGGTTGAAATCACTTATATTAAGAGCTAGGATCCATCCCAACTGCGGTCCTACTGTGCGTATCCATTTCGGGAGGTACACAGTGATGAGTGTGTATTCAAAATCCCTCGGGATGCTATCACAAATAACCGTGCCAACCAAGGGCAGGATGTAGTCGGGAAAGACCGACGAGATCTTCTTTGCATTCGCTAGATCGTCGTGGTTCTTGCTTCTCTTCTCCGTCGTGGTTCAGGATGGCCCAGATCGACGTCTAGTCGAGGGGGATGCTTGCAATCCTCCCGTTGATGAGGCTACTCCGACATACATGAATTTCTCTGCCATAAGGTCTATTAATATCTCCTCCACATACTTCTCTATTGCACTACGTTCACCCGACATGCACACTCATAAGAAAATAATCTTGGGTAGGCGAACAAATACTCAAGGTAATCGACTCAATGTCGAGGTCTGGACAACAAAGCACGGTGTGTGATCACTTCTCTATTAGCTTGAATATATCAGTTTGAAAAAGTGTTCCTGGTGCGACATTCGATGTTATAAATAAACAACATCGTAACGGATTCCTTCAATGAGTCGAAATGCTTCAATCCATCCATTATGGTGCGGTCTCAACGGTCAAATGGTGATCTTTTCCTGCAATAACTGCATTTCTAATCGTTCTGGAGCGTCATTCTAACGGTTGGGGCACCTCCAACGGTTATATATCTTAGTCGGGGTGAAGTGCCTTTATGCGCGGTTCTACTAATCCGTCGAGGTTCAAATTCTACAAGCCTGACTTCTGTGAAGTCTTCTCTGGAACTTCCTGCAATTTTTCTAACTTTTCCTTCTTCTTACTGAGTTTTCTTGCCTTCTTTCCCGTGATTAGAGTCTCTGGGTTCCTCTTTCTATTCTTATTCTTTTCTTCCCTTAACGTAGTAACTTCGCACTGCTGATGGTATTCCAAAGGGGTCGAATGTAATACCTCTCTGCTTGCTACTTCTAGGCTAGGTGCTCTTCTCTGTCGTATGGGTAGGGTTTTCAAGCCTTCCTGCGTTCTGGAAACTTCAACAACAAACTTTCTTGCCTTCTGTTGCTTCGACTCGTCCTCTTGTTCTTGTATTAGTCACTCTATTTTCTTGGCTATAAAGTCCCTTAATTCTTACTTTTTTCTGTTCTTTAGCTCCTTCCTCTGGTTTCCTCTGGATCTGATCTTTCTCAATCCAAGTCTTTCCTAACAAAAGTGCAAATGGGGCATTGTTCTCCACAAACTTAATGACTTCAAATTATTCTTCGGTCGATGTTCCATGAGCTATCGTAGCTACGTTAGTAACTCTTCCACATAGGGTTATCATCTTTCCTTTAAACAATCCTATCCCTCCTAATGAAGGAATCATAGCAGGCTTTCCCAAAATTTCCCAAGTTCTTTCTGGCATGATATTCACCTGTGTTTCCTCATCCAGAATATAGTCTATGTTGAAGTCTCCTATTCTTGTTTCTATGCATTTCTTTTCTTTTAATATCTCTGGTAGACTGATGTTTCTGTGATCATTCAGTGTTTCTTTTAGCTATAATAAGACAAATTCTGTTTTTCTCTGGTTTTCTATCATATCCTTAGTTTCTTGAACTTCTTCATGGTTTTCTTGTCTCATGTTCATATTTTCAACTTTAGCAATCATTTTAGGGCAATCCAAAACCTCATGATCCACATCTTTACAACAAAGACAAATAGGACCTACACAAGGACATTCCTTAGCAAGATGTCCTGGTCTTCTGCAACTATAACATAGTGTCAATCCTCTCTTTCTCTTAAACAATCCCCAACCTTTTCTGTACTACGCACTGGGATCATAGTGATGGACGTGCAATCTACAAACATTCATTCTAGGTTCCTGCATCCACTTGTTAGTCCAAAAATTCTTTTTATGCATAGGAATAACATATCTTTCTCCCTTGCTATCAAATCTATTCAGATCAAATCTTATTTCTTCTAGATGTGCCCTAGTTTTCATACTAGTACAAAATATGTTAAACATACCTAGATCCATATTTCCGAAGAAAAAATTTCCTCTTATCTTACCTTTACTAGAGCACAAAGTTTTAAGATCTTACCTCTTTTCTTCATATTGGGATTCTCTTTGTCGGCACAGAGCTTCACAAGTCAGGTAGAATACTGCGCACAACAACAACAGATCTACGCACAAAGATTTTTCTTTTCTTCAGTTCCCAACAGTCACAGTTTCAGGTCCCGACAACATAACCATTTTTTGGCACAGGGGTAGACCCAGGGTTCAATGCTTCAACACTGCACCAACAAAACCCTAACTACCGACCCTTTCGGCAACACTTGCGAAGCAAACGAAGTCTCACCCGAGGTAGAGGAAGGGGGGGTTGTAGGACTCAGGTGTCTACAACCTAGATGGGACACAGATATGTGATTACACACTTCAATAGAGCACTTAGCCAATAGTATGCATTAAGTTATGATTCTTATTCAATTCGCAGATTAATCCCTAAATACAGAACAATGTTGTAATAAATAGATCAACACCTCTAAGCACTTAGCATCAATTCAGATCTAACATTCATTCACATCATAAAGCACTAAGAAATCCTAGATCTATATATCACACATCAAGAACAGTTCACTAAGAAAACATAAACATAAACACCATGAATAACATTGCACAAAGCACATCAACATAGGATATACGTGGTTCACCCCAGTGTGGGGCTACGTCCACCAACTCTTCTTCTTATTAATATTCTTCAATCTTCTTATAGGCACAGAGCCACAATGCTCACTTCGCATTGAACAGGTGATTTGCGCACAACGCACTAGATCCACCTTCCTCAAAATCAGGTCACAACATAAAGCCTTACATAATCTGCGCACAAAGAACTTACAAAATGCTTACACTTAGCTCTTCAAGATTCAACACATTCTTGCACAAAGCCAACTAGCCAAGCACTAAGTTGATCAATGACTAGTAACCAACTGAATCCTCCACTAGCTACTTATTTATACATTACAAAAATGGGCCTAAGCATGGGTAAACCCATGGGCCAACATCCCATATTCGTTACATAAACCCTAAAAGCCCCAAAAAGCCCGCAAACTGGGCGGAATCCCGCGATCTCCACTTCGCCTGGGAGCTCCGTCTTCGACCAACTTGTCGAAGTCCCAAAAATGGTCAACCATGACCAGTGTTTCCTCAAAACCTGGTCAAGGGCCAACAATCATCATGGCCTACTGACTTGCAAAAGTTGCAATACGAGCTCTTCGGTACTGTCTGGTACTTTTGCATCATTGGGTAGTGATATGGATCATGACCTTGTTTCTTACAGATCTTGCACCATAGTCCTGCTGTTGGTAATGGATTTGGCATTCCTGCTGCCATGTACTGCGCGAATGTTGGAAATTCGTTCTTGTGGTTTCCTTTTGTCCTACATGTGGTGCACCGAACAAATTCTCTTTTGTCCTTGTTCTTGTTCTAGTTTAGTTGGAATGTGAGTTTCTTCAGATCCTCCTTCATCTACTTGATGGATGGATCCGTCTTATGATATTGGTTCTCTTCCAGTTGTAGGGTTGCCTGCAGAGCCTCTGCCTGCGTTTGAAACTTCTATTGTCGTAGTGGATATTTCAAGTGTGGTAACAATGAATCGACGAACATGTGCCTATGTTGCATATCTGTCATGGCGTATTTTATCTTTCCCTTTAGTCATTTGAATCTCTATTCAATCTCCCATACAGATTCTCATGGTTTCTGTCTGATCTCTATCATCTTGTTCATGTATTGATCCTCTAAACTCGGCTTCTGGAACTCATTTATCAACAACTTCTTGATATCTCCAATCGTTCTAGTTGTCCCTGGCGGACTGTTTGCAGCTAAACTCATATACCAATCCAATGCACGATATTTTAACGTGATGGCTAATTGTGCAAGTTTAGTGTCCTCGTCTGTGATCTATTTTGCTTCCCAAATCTTTTCACAGATAAACATGTGCTTCTATGGGTCCTTTGATGCTTCAACTTTGAATTCTGGTAACCTAATGGTTGGATCATGTCCTGCCATCTTGAATGATGACCTACTACCTCCGTGCGGTGTAGATACTTGACTATTGCTTCCTGAATTGGCTCCCCCAGTTGTTGTTCCTTGTGTAGATGTACTTCCTACTGTCTTCCTTCTTCCAAAATCCGTTTGTCTAAACGATGGTGTTTTTATTGGTGTATTAGTCACACATGGGTTTGTGGGTTCCACACTGACACTAATATGGATAGGAGTGTTGCCTTCTACTTCCGCTCTTGGACCTCTTGTCTTCCTCTCATATGTCGCATGCAAGATTTCCTCAATCTGCTCCACAACCCGAAGATCCTCTACCTCCTCTTCATCGCTTGCCAAGCCTTCCCTCACGGCTATGACTCTCTTCTTGGTGTTCACCTTTTATTGGTAGGGTACTCCACTGCATTATAGCTTTTGAGAGTCTAAAATTACCTTTGGCTCCTATCCAAGTGTCCTCTGCAATATTGACCTTGCCTCCATTCCCAACTTTCCAAACCATCCATTTGCCAACCAAGGAATCAAACTTAACCAACAACTTTCTAGATCATGTATGCACTTGGAGTATGTTTCTTTTCCAATCTTTGAACCATTATTGCATTGTGATCCCCTTAAGGTGATTTTATTTCATAACTCTTCCCTAGAGTTCATCATTGTAAACTAACCTCCAGAGAATTTTTGTTGCAAAGACTAGGCTAAAAACATGTACATTTTTCAATGCCCACCCTCCCAAATCTTTTGGGAGGGCCACTTTGTTCCATTTAACAAGGGGAATGCCTTCTTTATCCCTCTTCCCAACCCATAAAAAAACTAAAATATTTTTTATTTTTATTTTGTTGAGCATGCTTTTAGGAATATTTTCTATTGTTAGCCAGTATACTGGGACACTCTCCAAAACTACCTTAACCAAGACAAGTTTTCTTCTTGGCGAGAGCCATCGGTCATACGAGACTAAAATTCTAGCTTCCACTTTATTATACAACTAGGTTTAGTCATCATAGTGATATTGATTAGGTTTTAAGAAAAAACCCAAGTACTTTACCCCTTTCTCTAAATCACAAGACTTATATGGAAATAAAATAGTGGCCTATGCTTTAATATCATCTTCCAACTCATTAAAGAAGAACAAAGACTTATTGTGGTTTATTTCCATACATGTAGCCTTGCAATACAAGTTCAATAGCTCCTTTATTTTTTCCAACTCCTTCACATACTCATGACCAAAAAGCATAATATAATCCACAAAGAGAAGATGGAAGATATATAGATCATACAACTTGAATCCCCTTCAAATCTTGTTTGCTTCTAGCTTCTTTAATGAGCATGCTGAACCTTTCTGCCACTTACAGGAAAATAAAAGGTGATAAAGAACAACCTTGTCTAAGTGCTATAGAAGAATTGAAGAAACCAAAATGGAGAACCATTAATTAACACTACAAAAGAAACTGATGATAAACATCCCATAACCCAATTCACTATCATCAAGTTCATTACCATATGAAGTAGTAATCTTAAAAAAAAACAATTCACCTTGTTGTACAGCTTAGATAAATTGATCTTAAAAAAACAAATGGATTTAAAAAAAAAATTGAATGCATGCTTTCTTATGCTATTCCAACAACATCATGAATTTGTTTGTTGTAGGTCGACATATTATTATGCTGGTGTTTGCTGTAGGTCGACATATTGTTGTGGCACGAGAGGATAACCTTTTTTTTTTCACTCAAGAAAGAGTTGATTTAATCACGCGAAATTGATAAGGAACAAATGCTCTCGTTTGGCATGTCATGAAAGAAATCAGAGCAGTTTTTTTTTTTTTTTCCACGTTGGAGATTCCGCGCTGGAAACCCACCCCAGATATTTCCCCACATAGTGGCTGATATGGGAGTGATAAATCTTCGCAGCCCCAAGGGACACAGGTTTCGAACTCGTGACCTCTCCCCAAACTGGAAGAGTGTACGCACGTCTTAACCAATTGTGCTATCCCATGGGACCTATCAGAGCAGTTATTTAACTAGTCACAAGAACTGAAATTGATTCGATGTTTTCTTGGCATTCGTTTATACAGATTTATGGATTTCTTGTCCTTCAAATTCTGTTTATTCTTGGAATGATGTTCATTTCTTATTATTATTAGACTCTTTATAGCCTAAAACTAGGACTATTCTGGAAGGCTCCTTGTTTACTCAGAGGCACTCCCCATTTGTAAAGACAAAGGTTGTTACATAGTAAAAATTTAATGTTTTCTCAGAGGTGATCCATGTTTTTTTATGGAGAGAATGAATGTGAATCAATAGAATGGTGACAGGTAAGTTAGTTTCAATAAGGTGAATTAAATGTTGAAATTTGATATTAAACTATTTTTAAGCTCTCTTCCATGATGGAAGTGAATGAAAATGTTTTAATATATGACTTATTTTCTGCAACGTGTCTTTTCTACAGCACAAAACCCTAAATACTATAACAAAAAACCCCAAACATTGTAGAGGAAGGAGTGGGTTAACTCTGGAGCAATCTGCCCTCCGAGTTATTTTTCTGGCAGGTCTTTCCGCGTTTTAAATTTTTGGTTAATCTAGAACTCTTCAAAACTCTGATCGATTTTCTGAGTATCTGGGTTGGTTTAAAATGAGGCAAAACCCCTAAGATAGGGTTTTGAAATGCATGGAGCTTTGATCCATGTGAAACTCAAACTACCCCTAAAAATTTGGCCGGATTCAATCCCATTTGTTTCCTTAAAAAGAAGGAAAAATACTCTGAAATTAACTTACTCCATAGAAGAATCCTTTGACAAAATCCAGGGCACTTGGAAAATCATGGTTGATTCTAATTCTAGAGTCATTCACAATTACTGGCAGTGATAGAAGTCCCTGCTCAAATACGACTATGAGATATTAACAATTCTAAATATAAATATTAACAATGCTTTGTTAGCAAACTATTAACCATAAAAATATATTTATTTTTAGATTATTAACGGTATCAATACTTTGAATATAATAATAAGAACCTGATCACTTTGATGATTTTGAATCTTTTTTGTGGAATTGGATTCTTTTTTGTGGAATATTCTATTTTTTTGGGTTTTACTGAAAAAACCTTGGGAAGATTATACAAACTTAGCCCCACAAATATATAAATTCAATCATTTATCATCTAATTTCGAACAAAATCAAACCCAAAAAATTGTGAGAAAACAACCAAATGGTAAAACCTCTAGACTACTATTTTTATATTATTTGCTTAATGTTTTTGCTGGATGTTTTTTCTTATATTATTAATTTATATTTATATTTGATAATAAATAATGATAACTTATTACATTTTGTTTTTATTTTATTTAAAAAATTAAAATATTCATTCCATATTTTATATAGTTTATTTTATTTAAAAAATTAAAATTTTTATTACACATTGTAGATGGTTAAAGTGAAACTAACTCTAACCCTTCAGTTTTGTATTATAAAGTTAAATTCGAATTTAATTTAAAATAAATAAAATAAATATTATAAAATGAAATAGTATATATTCAAATTTAATTTAAATAAGATAAATATTATAAAATAAGATAGTATCATTTTAAATTTCAATAATAAATAAAATTAAAAATGGATAATCAATATGTTGTATTGTGAAGAGAAATGATAAAAAACATAATATGTTAGATGTATATTATATTTTTTCTTTCATTACTTTGTTATATTATCATTTTTTAAGTTAAAAAAAAGTTAAATATTTTAATATTTTAATTTTTTCTAGTTTATTATGGAAATTTTTGTTGAAGTTGCAATTTTTAATAGTTGAAATTATTGTTTTTAATTTATAAATAAATTTAAGTCAAAGATGCCAATTTTCCTTTTCCATTGGAAAAAAAATTAATGCAAATAAATAACATATCTAATCAATTTGTTATTGTTAATTGAATCTAGCAAAACCATTTAATTTATTTATAAAAGGTACAAATAACACTTACTAATAAAACAACATTTACATATAACTTAGGTTAGATAAATACAATATTATCATTACACCTTATTTTACATCTTACATTATCCAAAATTCAAATGATGCAACTCTAACAACATGAGAAGGACAATTATTTTATCAAGCCCCGGTTTACATGTTCATCATTTAAATTTAACAACACCTACAATGTAATGCCACCTTCATTGAAGTCAAATTAACACTAGGTTATAATAAGAGATTACTTTTCCTAAAGTTTAATGGATTATTTTTGTTAAACATTATTTATGAAGAAAGAAAATATTGGATTACTTTTCCTAAAAATAGTTAGTAAAGAAAAAATGTTACATGACTTTATGTTTCATCTAGTAATAATAATATATTATTTAAAAAAAAAAAATCTATTATTTTTCCTATAAATTATTCATCAAGAAAGAAAATGCATTTCTCTCTACCTCATTGTTTTGTACATCAATTGTGCATTTTAGTCATTTATAAATATTTCCCAAAACTTTATGCTTATTTGTTGAATGTTCAATATTGTCAATCATTTTGTTCAATGTGATATGTTGGAATCAAACATTATGTTTCTCTTCAATTTAGATTAAACTTTGTATTTTTATATTTTATCTTATTAATAGCATTTAAGATTACATTTAACATTAGAAATCCTTTCATAAAATGGTGTAAGAAAATTATGAGTTTGAAAAAAGTATACCAATCAAAACTAGTTTTGTATGAATGATATATTAGACAAAGAGTATCTCCTCACATTTGGAACAATTTCCTATATAATTGATTGTGGAATACTTCTCACTTGTAGTTTATTACTAGATTTGAATTATATATATATATATATATATATATATATATATATATATATATATATATATATATTAGTGGATAAACCACATGCTCTGATTGCTTGGAGGGAGGAAGGACCTGGAATAGCTAAGGAAGTTCGACAACTATTTGATAGAAATTTTTGTTGGAAGTTATACTTCAACTTGAATGTCACACCCCACCATTGCTATATGATTATTCAATGATTATATAGACATGCTTAGCTTTTAACAAGTCTTTTAAACTCACGTGCAAGATGAATGACTCAATTTATTTTGATCCGGTCATCGTCCTCCATAGTAGTTACTCCATAGTAGTTAGCCTATATTTATGTTTTATTATTTGTCTTTTACCCTAAAACTTAGGTTTAGTTAGTAAGATTTTTAATTTCATGTAATTGATTGGTTTTTTATTTTTTCACTTTGTAGTTTATTATTTATTATTAAAAAAGGTTGCTAAATTTACATGGTTAAGTCATGAAATTGTGAGTCCATAATAGTGCACAAATAGGTCTTTTGATCTTGATATTCACAAAAATATTTTTGATGTCAGAAGAGTCCTCATTAAGTTCGATATTATTTAGCACTTTTTATAAAAATAGTTGAAAAGAAAAAAACTTAATTTTGTAATAAAATTGTAGTCTTTCTTTTCACAAATTTGATAAGAATTTGGCAGAAATTTCATACATGAGTAAAGTTATATTATTATTCAAATTTGATGCTTAGTTTCTTCCTCTTTCACCTCGTGGGAAAATATTCTAACTTTTCTTAAATAAAAAAGTTTGTGAATTATAACAAAAACTTCTGCTAATATTTTGTGTAAATGCATGGGATATGGAGCACGGATAGGTAAATTTTATATGATTTCTTATCTATCAATAACAAATAACAAGGAGTAGTATTGAAAATGAAGGATGAAATTTGAGATAACACTACATAATTGGTAAAGACAACTCCATTTTCTATTGCGAACTTTAAAGTTATTATTTGTAAACATCTTATAAATACGAGTTTAATGAATTTAAATTTGCATGAACATACTCATTATATTATCTATATATATGTTAATATTTTATAATAAAAGAATACTTTGTATAAATTTTAATGGATTATTTTTCTAAAAAATTATCAAAAAATATTTATGGAGAAAAAAAAAACATTGGATTACTTTTATTGTATGAATCTCTACTTATCTAGTAATAACAATGGATTATTTTATCTAGTAATACTTATCTAGTAATAACAATGGATTATTTTTTTTGGAAATAAATTAATGAAATAGTTTTCTTGTAAAATATTCATAAAAAAAAAGAAAATGCATATCTCTCTTACCTCATTGTTATGTAAGTTAATTGTGCCTTTTAGTCTTTTGTAAATATTTATCAAAGCTTTATGCTTATGCATTATATTTTTCAATATAGATATTTCTCAAAGTTTTATGCCTATCTATTATATTTTTCAATATAATGTTGAAAATATTGTTAATCTTTTTGTTCAATGTGATGTGTTGGAATCTTCAAATTTGATTTAATTGTGTGACTTTGTATTTTATTTTATTAATGAAATTTAAAAATACATTTAGAATTAGGAATCCTTTCATAAAATGGTGTAAAAAAATTATCAATTTAAAAAAAATATACTAATCAAACTAGTTTTATAATGATTTATTAGATAAAGAGTAGTTACTCAAATTTGGACCAATTTCCTATATGATTTGTTGTAGACTACATTTCAGATGTAGGTTAACATTAAGAGATATATATAAAAGTACATTAATTAGTGGACAAACTTAACCTCTTTTCCATTGAAATTATTTTTCATAGAAATTTTTGTTGGAAATTATAGTTCAAGTTGACTCACACCCACTATTATATAATTATTCAATGATTATACATACAAAATAAATACAAGTAAAAAACATATTTTCCAAATGAAAAATGAAAAATATATGTACAAATAATTTAATATAAAGATAATACAACTTAGCATCCTAACTTGTTATGGTTTAGCATATCATATTGTAAACCAATTTTACCAAAATAGATTACATTTATTATATTGCTTATATTTAAAATCTCATAATGAATTTGTATTCCATTTAGATGTGAAAGAGAAAAACCAATATCCTTTAGATAATCTTACAAAACTGTGTATAAAAAAAATTTGATATTTAAGTTTTACATCATCATTTAAGATAATCTTTTAAAAATCAAAATTTAGATTAAATAGATTAAATTGAATCTTACCATTTAAAAAAAAAATGAAGTTTATATCGAGATTACATGGCACATTATTACACTGCTAAGATAAGTAAAGAAAAAAAAAATCATCCAATGCAATGTATTTTCAATGTTAATCTTTAATGGCAAGAAATTTCAATAACACAAATACCTATGTGATAAAAACATTATTATCATTCTATATGTTTTTACAAAATCCCATATAATGGTTGCAAGATCTATCTCTCTCTTTCTAATTACAATCAACATCTCATAGTCTTCTTAGTCTCCACTCTATAACTAAAATAGCGAACACTAAATGTTCTATACTTAGCCTATGACATTAGGTTTCGTCACAATGGTCTACGTCTTTAGATCCTTTTCCATGCTTGGGCATGTTCATGCACACTTAAGTCCACTAAAATCATATCTATAAGATGTTTACAAAAAATAACTCTAAAGTTCACAATAGAAAATGGAGTTGTTTCACACTTTACCAATAATGTAGTGTTACCTCAAATTTCATCCTTCATTTTCAATACTACTTCTCACTATTGATATATAAAAAATCATATAAAATTGATCTATCCATTCTCCATATGCCATGCATTTACACAAAATCTTAGCAATTTTTTTTGTTAGAATTCACAAAATATTTTATTTAAGCGAAGTTAGAATCTTCTCCCACAAGGTGAAAGAGGAAGAAACTAAGCATGGAATTTGAATAATGATATAACTTTACTCATGCATGAAATTTCTGCCAAATTCTTATCAAATTTGTGAAAAAAACAAATACAATTTTGTTACAAAATTAATTTACTTCTTTTCGACCATTCTCATAAAAAGTGCTAAATAATATCAAACTTAATGAGGACTCTTCTGCCACCAATAATATTATTGCGAATATCAAGCTTATTTCTTGAAATTCAATTTCAGAAGATGCTTAGTTATATTTTCATACCAATCTCACAGTTCTTATTTTAGGTCATCTAAGGATTTGATGAGTTTTCATAGTTTCTGTTTTTGTTCCTTCACAAAAAAATCTTTTGTATATGCGCATTTACGAAAGTTGGATTCCGTATATGCACATATATGAAAGAAATCTTACGTATATGCAAATTTACAAAAGCTTTCTTCCGTTTTGTAAATGCATATATATGGAAGCAAGACTACGTAAATGCAAATTTATGGAAATCTTTTATGTAATTGTGCATTTACGAAATTAGGATTTAGTATATGCACATATACAGAAGCCTGATTATGTAAATGCTTCCGTATATGCGCATATACGAAAGTTGAATTCCATAAATGTGCATTTATGGAGGCAAGCTTTCGTATATGAGCATATACGAAAGTGCTATCGTATATGCACATATATGGAAGCTAACTTCTGTTTATGTGCATTTACATAAGTTGGCTTCTGTATATGCGTATATATGGAAGCAAGCATTTGTATATGCACATTTACGAAAGCCTTCTTTCGTAAATGTGCATTTATGGAAGTCGACTTCAGTATATGAGAATATATGGAAGTCGGCTTTCATATATGTGTATATACATAAGTCATTTTCTGTATGCGTGACTTTTGTATATGTGCTTTTACGGAAGGTGACGTCCGTATATGCACATTTATAGAAGCTGAATTTTGTATATGCGCATATACAGAAGCCGACATTTGTATATGCACAAATATGGAAACCAAATTTCGTAAATGCATGGAAACGTTTATGCATATGAAGATATATAGACTCCAACTTTCATGTATGCACATATACATAAGCCTGCTTCCATAAGTGCCCATTTACGGGAAGCCTACTTCCTTAAATGTGTATATACAAAAGCGCTTCCATAAATGTGCATTTACGGAAGTAGGCTTCTGTATATGTGCATACACGAAAGTCGGCTTCCGTATATCTGCATATGCAGAAACATTTTTCCGCATTTACGAAAGTCGGCTTTTATATATGTGCATATACAAAAGTTAACTTCCATATATGTGCATATATAGAAGTCACAGATATGGAAGCTGATTTCCATAAATGCGCATATACGAAATTCTACTTCCATAAATTCACATATATGGAAGTCACCTTCCGTATATGTGCATATACAAAAGTCACACATACGGAAGACGACTTCTGTATATGCGCATATACGGAAGCCCACTTCCATAAATGCACATATACATAAGAAGGCTTTCGTAAATGTGCATATACAAAAGCTTGCTTCTATATATACGTATATATGGAAGCCAACATCCGTAAATGCACATATATGGAAGTTGGATTCCGTATATGCGCATTTAAGGAAGCGCTGTCATATATGCTCATATACGAAATCTTGCTTCCATATATGCACATTTACAGAAGTTGGCTTCCATATTTACACATATATGGAAGAAAGCTTCCATATATTCACATTAACGAAAGTGTTCTTCCATAAATGTGCATTTATGGAAGTGAGATTTTGTATATGCACATATGTGGAAGTCAACTTTCGTATATGTGCATATATGGAAGTCAACTCCCATATGTGCGACTTTCGTATATGTGCATATATGGAAGTCGGCTTCCATATATGCACATATACGAAATCTGAATTTCGTATATATGCATATATATGAAAGACAAATTCCATATATGGGCATATACGAAAGCTGAATTTGGTATATGCACATATACGAAAGTCAACTTCCATATGCGCAACTTCCGTATATGCACATATACAGAAGTCGACTTCCGTATATGCACATATACAGAAGCCGGCTTCGGTATATGCACATATACCGAAGACGACTTCCGTATATGCACATATACCAAAGTTGGCTTTTGTATATGTGCATATACCGAAGCTGGCTTCCGTATATGCACATATACAAAAGCCAACTTCTGTATATGCGCATATACGAAAGCTGACTTTCATATATCTGTATTTATGACTTCCATATATGCACATATACGAAAGTTGGCTTCTATATAAGCACATTTACAAAAGTCGACTTCTGTATATGCTCATTTATGGATGTCGACTTCCATATATGCACAAATTTTTTTCTACATATGCGGATATATGGAAGCCGACTTTTGTGTATGCATATATATAGAAGCCTACTTCCATAAATGTGCATTTACGAAAGAAGGCTTCCATAAATGTGCTTATAAGAAATCCTGCTTCCATATATGCGCATATACAAAAGCCAGTTTCAATGAATGCACATATACCAAAGTCCACTTCTGTATATGCACACTTATAGAAGTGGGCTTCCATATATGCACATATACGAAAGCTTGCTTCCATAAATGTGCATTTATGAAGTCAAGCTTCTGTAAATGCGCATATAGGGAAGAAAGGTTATGTATATGTGCATATACGAAAGAACGAATATACATAAGAATATACAGATATACACATATACTTCTATAAATGCACATTTATGGAAGTGGCTTCTGTATATGCTCATTTATGGAAGTTGGCTTCCATATATGCGCATTTACAAAAGATGACCACTTCCAAAAATGCGGATATATGGAAGCACGTATATACATAAGCCAACCTCCGTAAATACACATATACGAAAGTTGACTTTCGTAAATGCGCATATATGGAAGTTGGCTTCCGTAAATGTGCAATAACTGAAGTCATCTTTCGAATATGTGCACTTATGTATATGCGCATATACAGAAGTGCACATATTCAAAAGATGACTTCAGTTATTGCGCATATACGAAAGTGGCCAACTTCTGTAAATGTGCATATACGAAAGATGCCTTTCGTAAATGCGCATTTATGGAAGCCAACTTTCGTAAATGCTCATTTACGGAAGGCGTCTTCCATATATGCACATTTAGAGAAGTTGGCTTCCGTATATGCGTGCTTCTGTATATGTGCATATACGGAAGTGGATTCCGTATATGGTCATCTTCCACAAATGTGCATTTATGGAAGTTGGCCACTTCCATAAATGCACATATATGGAAGCACACATATACAAAAGTTTCCTTCCGTAAATGCACATTTATGGAAGTTTGTTTTTGTAAATGAACATTTACAGAAGTTGTATTCCATATATGCACGTTTTCATTTCGTATATGCACACATTTATGGAAGCCGACCACTTCCATAAATACACATATATGGAAGCACGCATATACAAAAAACAACTTCCGTAAACGTGCATTTATAGAAGTTGGCTTGTGTAAATGCACATTTACAGAAGTTGGCTTCTGTATATGCGCATATACAGAATCCAACTTTCATAAATGTGCATTTACATAAGTGGATAGCTTCCGTAAATACGCATATACATAATTTGCCTTCTATAAATGTGTATTTATGAGGAGAGAGCAAGACAAATAGGAGGGGTAGAGACATAGAGGGAGAGGAAGCCAGTTTCCATAAATGCGCATTTATGGAAGTGGCTCCCTCTCCCTCTTTGTCTCTACCCCTCCTATTTGTCTTATGCTCTCGTCCCCCTCCTCCCTCTCTGTCTCTACCCCTCCTCTTTGTCTTTCTCTCTCCCCCTCTC
>ML806681.1:32461-71708 GCA_009831015.1 Picea engelmannii
ATATATATATATATATATATATATATATATATATATATATATATATATATATATATATATATTTCAAAGTTAGTGAAATCAAATATAAATATAAATATATGGTATATAAAAAGGTTGATTTTTATTTTTATTTTTTTAAAATAATTTATTACTATTTAAATTAAAGTAATTTTTGTTTAAATTGATTTTGAATTTAACGAAATTGTTTTTTAAAAGTGGTTTAAATTAAATAATAATTTTTTTTCAAATATTTAATATATATTTATATATTTTTTTTTTCTATGACATAGAAAAAATTTATACTAATTTAAATATTAAAAGAATTAATTTTTTAATATAAACTTATATTAATTTAAATATAAAAAAATAAATATAAAATTTTAACATAAATAAAAAAATTATCAATTTATTATTTGTTTATTTTATTTTATTTTAGGAGATCAAAATTGGTGAAAAGCAATAGATTATTTGGATTTATTCACTAAAGTTTTGATGACTTAGAAGGTTAGGAAGGTGGGTATTGTGACAAATATTTTGAAATTGGGATCTAATTTGAGTATAAGGAGGGAATTCTAGAAGAAAGTTATTTTGATCTTCAACCCTCTTGGTGTCACAAAGGTGACATAATCTTTCTTGCCATGGTGTTTTGGGGATTGTCCAACCCCCAATTTCACTATGAAAAATTAGTTCTTATTTTAGCAATATTGATTCCCTTTTTTACACTAGTCAAAAAAGAGATATTTTTTATCTTCAAGGTTAGGTTTAACCACCTCCTTTTAGTATCTTATTTTTCTTTTATCCACTTCTTTATCACATTATAGATTCTCCTTTAATTTAGTTTGTACAATTTTATTAATATCATCTGTAGAATAACTTCTTCTTTTATTCCCCAATGATTTAGCCAAGAATTGGCATCATTATGTCATCCCCTCTTGATCAGTTGATCTTGTTATCCATATCATTTATATTTTTCTTGTACATTAAATATCTAATCATAGTTATGCTCAAAAATGGGTGAAAGACTCAGAAGATACGATATGGTGTATTTTCCTTAATTTTGAGATTATAAGTGATAAAATTCTTTTGGATCTGGTCTATCTTTCTCGAGGATTCTCGATAGATAATATTACATAATTTTTTTTTCCATAATACAAGAAAGAACATAAGCAATCTACTCTTAAATGTATCCACAAATTATTTTTTCAAAAGTGTCTCTTAAATGTCTCAACAAACTATTTTTTCAAAAGACACTATTAAATGTCTCAACAAACTATTTTTTTTAAATCCATTAAGTAATGTAGGATTATATTTTGTGTAATACACTACATGCAACAAGGATTAGAAAATAAGGAGTTTTCTCAATTTCTCCCATGAAATATAAAGACTTGAATGTGGAAAGAATTTGAAATCTAAAAGAGAAAGATGAAACAAGAAAGCAAGAATGCTTCTACAATTGAGAACAAAATACATGTGTCATCTTGTCATTATATAGAAAATAAATTCTTCACATTGTTATTGATATACATAATAAGAAATATATTATCATCTCTCACATGAAGTTGGTGCTCGAAAAACAGGCAATGGGAAATCTCAGAACACAATCTTGCACTAATATACACATGTTTTTAAAAACATGCATTTATTCCTTTTATACTAGCCTTGGAACCTTCTAAATGGCCACACAAGCCTTCCACGCCATCCACCAACTAAGAAATTAAAGGTTAACGTGTGCATTTTCATCTCTATACGAATTAAAACAAGAGGCCACAAGTCCCAATTTTTCTATCCTGCTTCCTTCAAAACTATGAGGCACATTCCATAGTAGAGTAAGGCATGTTTAAGTGTAGAAGAGTCCCAATATCTCACCACAATGAGAATGAGATAGTATGGCCTTGTTGTCATTCAATCTTTTTTATAGTTGTATTGGCATTTTCTTTCTCATTCCTTCCAAATTGAGGAGGTAGGTTTTTATACTAACTATGATGTTCATACTTGTTAAATTCTTCAAGTTTAGAAATTAAACAAAATTGTTTTATAATTGTTAAAATGAAACCTTTAAATTATCTTGGCATGGAGCATACACATGACTAGAACCTAGACCCACCACCTCTAGCTGCAAAAATTACCAATAGTAACCTCCAACCACAATTTGGAGATGCAAACATTAATATTCGCAATGGCATTGAAACACCTAGAAACCTAATTGGTTGTTTTAGGAGTACCAAAGAGCCAACACCCCTTTCCCTTGTTGCATCCTTGAGACAATTGTGTAGAATTGTGGTGAAACATGCACAAAGAATCTAGCTAACAACAATTCATACAAAGCTTGCAAATTGAGAGAAGGAGAGAAGAGATGAGTGAAAATAATCAATAGAATTGTATTCACTGTTGATTAAAATGGTAAAATACACACGATATGCTCTACATGGCTAAGTAAATTCGCCATAGTAGTGATCTAGAGAGATCTAGACACTCACTAATAGAAACTGAAGTAATCTTCCACCTAGTCCTAGTTAATTATCCATGCAATCATTAGTTAACTAAGTCACATGTTTGGAAGTGAGAAACACATGCAACTATTGGTGATAAAACCGAGGTTTCCATCCATGAGTGACTTCCACTAGTATAACTAAGTGTAACTGACTCCGAATTGAAGATGAGTGTTCTATTTTGTAGGGGAATATTCTCTATAGAGAATATTCTCATCTAAGGAAGCGCTCTCAATGTTGGACTATCAACCTTAGGGAAATAATTACCTAGGTCGGTGTGTAATATCTCCAACATCCCCCTTAAACACTACTAGGGTGTAAATGATGAATGGGTTCTGACAACCAAGGCCATGTTAGGTACCCATTATATAATGCATCTAAGAATGAAACACTGAAAAAATAGAGGAAAGAGGGGAAACCTCATGGGAAACCCCCCCCTCAAAGTACAATGCATAAAAAATGAAGAAGGAAAGACAGATGCTAAGTAATTGTGTCCTTCACTCCAATACGATCACACGGGAAGTGGAACTTCTTCTCAGTGAATGTCTTGGTGAAGATGTATGTAGTTTGTTCAACGGATGGATAGTACCGCAAATCGATGATCCTATCATGTACCAACTCTCTGATGTAGTTTATATGGATCTTGATATATTTGGTCCATTGTTGATACACCAGATCTCTAGAAAACTTAAGAGTACTTTGGTTGTCACACCAAATGACAGTTGGACAATGAAACCAGATGCCAAGCCCAGTGAGGAAGTTTTGAAGCCAAAGTGCATGAATAGTGGCGTTGACCTCTCCTTTATACTCAGCCTCTGGTGACGATAGAGAAATAGTTGATTCTTTTTTTCTCAACCAACAAATGGGACAAAAACAAAAAATAAGCACGTACCTAGATGTGGAATTGCGATCTATGTTATCTCTAGCCCAATCAGAATCGATGAAGCCCATGTGATCCAATGTACAACCTGCTGCATAGTGGATCCCATAACCAGTGGTGCCTTGAACATATCTTAGGATGCACTTGGAAACCTTCCAGTGTAGCTCATGCAACTCCTACATGTACTTGGAAACAACCCCTACTGCATATGAGAGATCTGACCACGTGTGGATGAGATATAGAAGGTCCCCATAAGTTGTCAATATAAAGTGTTGTCCACCACTAGTGTATCCTCACCATCCTCAAGATGTATCCCATATAGAAAGGGTGTGGCTACCGAATTGCAGGCAGTCATGTGGAATCTAACCAAGAGATACCTAACATACTTAGGCTGAGAGAGATTGATTCTTGAAGCATCCTAACTAATCTCAAGACCAAGGAAATAATGTAGTGGACCCATGTCCATCATAGCGAACTTGTCGTGCAAAATGTATTTGACCAGAACAATTGTTGAGACCGAACTTCCTATGATCAAGAGGCTTCCTCTGATCAAGAGGCTAATAACATAGAGAACTATGATCAGCAAAGAGTATAGGTCCTTAGAATATAGGCGTTCGAATTTGATTTACATATGACAAAGTGTTGAGACAAAAAGAAGGAATCCATCTTCACATACCATGCTCTAGGTTCATGCTTGAGGCCATAGAGGGACTTCTTATGTCAGCATACTAAGGATGAGTTCTGAATGAAGCCCTGTGGTTGCTCCATGTAAATCTCCTCTGAGAGATACCCATGAAGAAAAGCATTCTTCATGTCCATCTAGTGAACTTCCCACCCATGGATGTTGCAATGGAAAGGGCCAATCGAATGGAGTCCATATTTTCTACGGGAGAAATGGTCTCACCATAGTTTATCCCGTGAATCTGCTAAAATCCTATAATAATCAGTCTTTCCTTATACCTAATCAACTATCATTTTGTTTCCTTCTTAGTCAAATAGACCCATCTACATTTGACAAGATTCCTTTCTAAAGGAAGCAGAACCAGATCCCAAGTTTGGTTCTTGAGGAGAGAGTTATACTCCTCCTACATGACGGCTTCCCAAAATGGATTCCTTGCATCCTCTGCATAGGTCTATGGGTTTGAAGCTATAACCATATAGCAATGCATGGGAATCATTGGTTCAGTAGAAGTGAGTGCATGAGGAGGATCCTCAAACTAATACCTCATCCTCCTCTTATATGTTGGATCCCCCACAAGGTCTCCTACTACCTATAGGGTGGTTTCTGCCCACATGGGAATCTGTGGTGGCTCATCATCTTCCAAATCATATTCGAAGCTCAAATTTGATCCATGATCTGAGTGATTAGACTCATCATCACTGATGTATGGTACAGGCAATGGTACATAAGTCTTTTCATGTGGCTCCAATGGTGCATGCAAGGGAGTTTCCTCAAATTGAACATTGTACTCAATGATGAGCTTGTCAGTAGAGGGATCAAGTAACCTGTAATGCTTCACACACTCTAGATATCCCAAAAATATGCATTTTGTACTCTATGGATCTAATGATTTCCTCTTTTTAGAGGGAACATGGGCCCATGCACGTGATCCAAATATTTGGAAGTGGGTGACTTTTGGTTTTTTGCCACTCCATGCCTCAAAGGGAGTCTGGTCCTTGATAGATCTATGAGGAGATATGTTCTGAATGTGGTTAGCACAATTAAGTGCCTCAGCCCAAAGCTTGGGTGGTAGAGATATTTCATGCAACATGCAAGTGGGCATTTCATCGAGGGGTATATTCTTCCTCTTGTCTACTTCGTTCTACTGTGGAGTGTAAGGTATCGTGTGTTGCAGCTATATACCTGTCTTTGAACAAAGATGTTGGACATATCGGTTCAAATATTCCCCCCCATTGTCTAGGTAGAGGATTTTGATATTTCTCTCAGATTGAGTCTCTACATGTTCTTTGAAGTCTTTGAGATGCTCAAAAACCTCAGACTTTTTCCTAAGAAAATACACCTAAGTGTATTGTGATAAATCATCAATAAATGTAAGCATGTACCTTTCTTTGTTGATGGATGGATGAGGAAAGGGTCCCATCAAATCACTGTGGATGAGCTCCAAAGGAGAGGAGGCCCTTTAGGCCTTCCCTTTCTCAAACTTCTCTTGAGGATGTTTTCCAAGAATGCATCCTTGACAAACTTCTTTTGAAAAGTGTATGTTGGGCAAGTCGATGACCATATCATATTTACATAGTTGTTGCATGTATTTTAAATTCATATGGTCGAATCTCTCATGCCATAATATAATAGTATCATCATCATGCGTCAGTATTAAAGCATAATCACATTTAGCAATGAATTTACTGAAAGTATACAAACAAGATTGTTGTTTTACCTCACCAACAACAAGCATGAAGTTATCATGCATATTAGATATGGTTACAGAATCAGGTGTGAATTCCACCTTTTTCATGTACCAGAATGTGTTATTTGATAAATAGAGAGTAGATTCATGGAGAGTTTTGGAACATGCAATACGTTCTAAAAACTTTCATGTGGGAGTTCTACTCTTCCTTGACCAATGACCTCAACTAGGGTATCATCTCCCATGAGGATAGGAGGACCCGTGCATGCAAAAATAGAAGATAAAATATTCTTTGTTGTTTCCATATGGTGGGATGTGCCTGAATCTAAGATCCATGCATCGGGTGAAGAGTTAATGGAAATCATTGCATGAGAGTTACCTTGTTTGGTTTGATCTTATGGCTTCTTCTTGGCAGTTTCAGGAATGTGATCCTCGAGGTTGTACTTCTGAAGAATCTACTCCATATAATCAATATGTTTCTTCATGCATGCAGACTCAAGATGATAATATTAGTTGTAGTAACTGCATTTGGTCTTCCCTTTTTTTCCTTTTCCTTTTCCCTTTCTTTAACTATACATGAGTCTTTCCCTTGTCCTTTTTCTTGGTCTTCAGATTGCATGCTTTGATGCTTTCATGCACAACAAGTGCATGCGCATTGGGTCCCTTGATCAGCCCCATTTTGATGAGCTTATATTTCTCATGCATGAGGGCTTCAATAAACTAATCCAATGTCAGCATTTTCCAGGTCGTTCCTGAAGTGAATTTGTTTGTATGAAACAATGAGGCAAAAACAACATAATATGGACCAAGTTTTTCTAATATAGAAAGGATTAATTGATTGTGTTGAGTGGATTTTTCTTTTCCATGTCCCTATAGATGAAGGAGGAGGGACTTGAAATTCATAAAGAAGTCATGGATGTTGTCAAAATGCCTTAGATCCAAGGAATATAGCTTGAAATCGAGTAGATGGCCTCTCATTTCATCCCGTTTTCAAAATAGGTCCTCCAAATTTGTCCAAATATCATCTGGTGTGGTACAATCTTCAATGTGAAATAGAATCTCGGGGGACATAGAAACACAAAGTAGGTCATAAGCCTCATCCATGCAGTTGATATACATGTTCTTCTCGATAGCATAGGTTGGATCTACCTCTATAACCATGGTAATATGGTACAATCCTCTCTATTTGAGTTGATGTACAATTTTTAGCTTCCACTCGATGTAGTTGTGAGGCATGAGAAGTATTGTCGATAAATAATCCATATTTTCTAACTGCATCTCCCTTCTGGATCCTGCAAATAAGATACATTGTGTTCCTTTCTCCTAGCAACCTATGGGCTCTGATACCATGTAGAATTATAGTGAAACCTACACAGAGAATGTAGCTAACAACAATTCGTACAAAGCTTGCAAATTGAGAGGAGAGAAGAGATGAGAGAAAATAATCAATAGAATTGTATTCATTGTTGAGTAAAATGGTAAAATATGCATGATATACTCTACATGGCTTAGTGAAGTCACCATAGTAGTGATCCAAAGAGATATAGACACTCATTAATAGAAACTGAAGTAATCTTCCACCTAGTGCTAGTTAACTGATCCATGCAATCATCAATTAACTGAGTCACACGTGTGGAAGTGAGAGAAACACATGCAACTACTAGTGATAAAACCGAGGTTTTCATGCATGGGTGACTTCCACTAGTCTAATTGAGTGTAACTAACTCTGAATTGAAGAGGATCATCCTATTTTGTAAGGGAATATTCTCTAGAGATAATATTCTCATCTAAGGAAGCACTCTCAACATTGGACTATCAACCTTAGGAAAATAATTACCTAGGTCAGTGTGTAATATCTCCAATAAATTGTTTCTTCCATTGCACATTATGCACTTGGTTATGTTATATTGAGTAGAAACGAGAATATCATAGAGATTACCAACGAAACAACAAAATATAGAGAATAGAACACCAAGATGATACCTTTATTTAAACAGGAGAAATGTTCACTTGCCTCTTCAAGGGGGAAACCTCCAGTAGAGCAGTGCTCTATTACAATAATTATCAATACAAAAACTTATCATGCTTGCTACTCTTATTTATACTAATTCTATCTTCTAAAGAACATTCTAGAGGAAGATATTTCTAGAAGCGGAAGCTTCTATTAGGTCTTCTTACATTAACTTGTTCACATTTATTAAATAGGACTTATAAACTAATGTCAACCTTTATTATATGGAAAATATATTATTCTACCTACGTGATGGGTTAGGGAGGTTAGGTCCCTAACATGTCCTCCCCCTTGAAAAATAGTCTTGTCCTCAAGGCTTGAGATGAGGAAATTGTTGCAGAATGGTGGTCGACTCCAAGGTGGCATCTTCTAGAGTTGTATATTTCCACTACATTAACACTTCCTTGATGGTGCACTACCGGAGATGATGCTCACATTGGTCCAAGACTTCTTGGGGCTACAACCAAATGGAACCATCTTCATCCAACTCAAGGAGACTGATTCAAGTTTGGCACTTAGTTCCAATCACCTTCTTTAAGTACGAGACATGAAAAACAATATGGAGCTTATAATCACTTGGCAGAGCTAACTGGTAGGCCACATGCCCCACTCGCTTGAGAATTGTATAAGGACCATAAAATTTGGGAGCAAGATTCTAACAATGTTCATCTTTCAGTGAATTATGTTTATAAGGTTACAGATGAAGAAACACTTGGTCCCCTTTAGCAAATTGAAATTTGGAATGACCTTGATCGACTTGTTTCTTCATGCGATTCTAAGCCATCACCAAATTTTATTTGAGGGTATGGAGAATGGCCTTCCATATTTTAAGATTTTTGTCAACCTCCTAAACCTTCGAGACATTTGGCATGTATGAGAGAAATAACTGGGGATTTTTTCTGTAGACAACTTCAAAAGGAGTTATGTGAGTAGTTGTATGGTAATATGTGTTGTACCACCATTCAGCGAGGGGTAACCATCGATCATTGATGTTGGAAGTCAGATGCAAATAACCACAAATATGTTTCCAAACACTTGTTGACAATTCCAGTTTGGCCATCAATTTGGGGATGATAGGTGGTGTTGAGATGTAGTTGGATGCCCTGTAGCTTGAACAATTCTTTCCAAAAATTGTTAGTGAATGCGAGATCCCTTTCAGAGACAATAGAATGAGGCATGCCATGAAGTTTGAAGATATTATCCATGAACAATTTAGCCCCTTTGGATGCATTGAAGGGATGTTGAAGAGTACATAAATAAGCATATTTGGAAAGAAAATTAACTACCACCATGATGACTGAATTATTGCCAGATTTAGGTAGGCTCACAATGAAATCCATAGAAATATCCCGCCAAATAGAAGGGGGAAATGGAAGTGGTTGGAGTTTTCTTGATGCTTTGACTGTTTCTCCCTTGTTTCATTGACATATATCAAATTCAACCACAAAGGTACGGATGTCCTGTTTCATACCATCTCAGAAAAAAGAACGTTTGACTCTTTCATAGGTTTTGGTAAACTCTGAATGCCTAGCTGTGGGTGAAGCATGAAGCTCATAAAGCACTGTAGATTTAATTTGTGATTGTTTTCTTAAATATATACATCCTTTGTAGTGAATCTCATTATTGTGCCAAGAGTACCCTGAAGAAGATGGAGAATGGTCTTGCAATTGTTGGATCTGGAGAAAAATTTTGGGGTCTTGCAGCCATTCTTGGCGAACAGCTTGGAGCCAATTTGGTACAATGAAGGAGAGGGAAAAGAGGGACCCTTCTTCTTCATACTTTTAGGAAAGAGCATCAACAACTACATTTTATTTTCCCTTCTTGGAAATTATCTCATAATCATATCCAAATAGCTTGGTTACCCATTTTTGTTGCCCCGAGGATGAAATTCTTTGTTCCAAAAAATACTTGAGGCTCTGTTGATCAGTTTTAATTTGAAAGTGTTTCACCAATAGATAAGGATACTAGAGATCCACAGCATCCAAAATATCCAACATTTTATTTTCATATATTGATTGGCCGAAATGTTTGTCTAAACGTTGTTTGTTAATGAAGGTGAAAGGCCTTCCATCTTGCATGAGGACTACCCCAATTCCTTTTCCTGAAACATCACATTCCAAGACAAAATTCTTGGTGAAGTATGGAAGTCCCAACATATGTGTAATGCACGTAGCCTCTTTCAAGGTGTGGAAGGATTGATCAGTTGTTGGATTCCAAGTGAAGGCATTCTTTTTAAGGAGAGTAATGAGAGGTGCTGCAATTTTTCCATAATTATTAACAAACTTGTGATAATAACCCTTTAAACTGAGAAAACCATGGAAGAACTTAAGAGGTTTAGGGTGAGGCCAATCCTGCATAGCTTCAATTTTCATAGAATCCACCCTTACACCATCCTTTCCAACAATATGACCTAGGTACTCCACTTCTGAGGCTCCAAAGGTACATTTAGATTGTTTGAAGAAAAGTTGGTGTTGAGAGAGTAGATGGAGAACTTGATCCACATGGGTGAGATGGGATGTCCAAGTTTTATTATATATGAGAATATCATCAAAGAACAATAAGACAAAATGACAAAGAAACTGACAGAAGACATGATTCATGAGAATTTGGAAAGTGGAGGGGGCATTACACAAGTTAAATGGCATGACTAAGAACTCATAGTGACCCTCAAGAGTTCTAAATGTAGTATTGGGAATGTCTTCTTATTTCATACGTATCTAGCGATATCCATAATGGAGATCAAGTTTAGTAAAGTACTGAGCATCGTTCAACTCATCTAAGAGATCATTAATGAGAGGAATGGGAAACTTATCTTTGATGGTGAGTTTATTGAGGGCGTGAAATTTTGGACACATGCACCAAGTACCTTCTTTCTTGATTACCATGACCACGGGACAAGAATAGGGGCTGGTATTGGGACGAATTTAACACTTGCTTCGAGCAATTCTTGAACTATTTTCTCAATTTCATTCTTTTGGGCAAAGGGATGATGATAAGGGTGAACATTGGGAGGAAGATTGTCTGGGACAAGAGGGATGGAATGATCATGAACACCACGGGAAGGGGGAAGTCCCTAGGGAATGAAAAAATAATATTGGTGTTTGGATATGATGGATTGAAGGTCAAGATGCATAGAGTGTGTCTCAACTACTTGAATGGAATGAAGTTGGGAAATAATGCCCAAATAAACTTTTTTGAGGATCTTTTCCATTCGATGTGTACTAATGATATCAGGGGATCTTGTTGTGATTCTTTGGAACTGATATTTTTGTCCCTCATGTTGGAATTTCATGGTTAATTCCTTAAAATCCATGAGAATGGGGCCCAAACTATGTAACCATTCAGCATCAAGCACAATGTCACAACCACCCATGTCGATAGAAAACATATGAGATTTCAAGTGGTACTGACCGGCTTTTAGGCGCACATTTTCACAACACCCACCACATTTCATGGAACCACCTTTGGCTATCATGATTTGAAAATTGTTGATGGCACAAATATAGTAATTGATTTCCTAGGAAATGCAACAGTGAATACAATTATGGGTGCTTCCACTATCAACAAGGATGATGAATTTCCTATGCTTAAGATAGCCATTAGCTCGAGGGTTTGGGGAGTAGAGAATCCAATGAGATGATACAAAAAGGATCCATAGAATACTAAGGACAACTTAGAATTCACAGAAGCAACTCAGGAAGCTCAGAATGGCCTCAGTAGATAGAGAAAGGGAAATATTCAAAGTCATAAAAACATAGTGAAATTGGCATCATCGCGAAGAGAATGTCGCAAGATTTCGAACTGCGTAAACGAATCGTCAAACGGAGTTACGGATCAAAAGATATTCACAGTCAAAGTTTTGGTCAACCTAGTCTAGTTAGCATGGATGATTCAGCATATGTACTGCTAACGTCAAAATTAGTACGGATGATGCCAGTGACTGTACATTGTACGTGGCACATGAAGAGGGTGACACGTATCATGTTGACATCAACATCGGGACGTGGCAGCACTAGAGGCTGCCACATGTCACTCGTTTTCGACATTTTTAGGTCAACATGTGGACCAATGAGGAAATGCCACATGACAGTCCATACAGCCACGTGGCAGAAAGTACAGGACGTGGCAGGATGATGTGGTAGGTGACATGGCAAGGTGACTGTGCAAGTGGATGGCATGGGCCAATGGCTGGATGCCATGTGGCCTAGTCATGGGCTGCCACGTGGCAGTGGGAAAATGCCCAATGAGGGCCCAAAACTGGATTTTCAAAAATAAAAAAAAGGCCTGCCAAATCTGGTGGCCAAACTTTTGATTTTGACAAATCTAAACAAACAACTACAAACTTGGCGATGGTTCCAAACTCATATATATTGTTATAACTATAATCCCAAAAGGGGAGGCCCGTGTGCTCGACCCCGAGACTGTAAGTTTTAAACCTATGAAGTAAAGCAATGCATATAGATTCTTAAGAAAAACATAATTTAATCAATGACTCATACACATAGTACACAAAGATTTATAATGGAAACCCTCAACCGGGGAAAACCTCTCTTATATTCATTATATCAAATTTCACCATTCACCATACAATATATACAATTCTTTTAGGTATTCCTTAGATACCAAAACCCTAATCCCTTAATCCGGGATTAATTTGGAAAACCGTTAAAAATAGAAAAATCCGCTAAAAATAGCAAAAACCGCCAAAAAAAATAAATCGGGGTGCTGCCCCAAATGGTGCGCATAACCAGGGGGGCCATACCTACCCCCCCCCCCCCCCCCCCCCCCCCCCCCCCCTTGGGACCCCCCTAGCAAGCACCCGACACACAAGAAAAACAAAGCACTACTAGAGGGATCGTCAGACGTAGTTGTCGAATCTGACGCGCCCACACACACACATGCAAAGAATATAACACATACCCAATAGGGACCTCCCCTTATCCAAATGCCTTACAATAGCCTCTACTAACCATTAGGCCAATGAGATCTATTGGTTAATCTGCCTAACATTTAATTTAAATGTTGAAGTTTKCCCAAGGACGGAGGAGGGCGCTCGACGGTACGACCGGGCATGATTTTTGAGACAAAGTGCAGGGAACTAATTGTAGGTTGTAGGCACATAAACCAAGACAATATTTCTCAAGGGCCTAGGAGTGYCAGAGTTAGATTGAGCTGTGGAGACAGTCATTTCTGGGTATATCGACGCCACGAATTCAATGGTGTTATTTTTTTTTTTTTGATCTGAGCAAAACTTTTGTATCTTAATTCCAGAATGAGGTATACTTATGTATTTTGCCAAATTCTTTTGTTGAGTTAACAAAAATGCCTACCCATTTGAGAGCAGGACCCAGAGACATAGTCCACTAGGGACAAACTCCGTTATCAATTTTTTGTGCTCAGATTTGATGCTTATGTCTCTTCATTATTGATCTTTTCCTTCTTTATGGTGCACTTTAAATTATGCTCATTTAATACAATTCTTTATAAGTCACTTCGATGAAAAGATCCCGGATCATGAGGGCATGCAGTGAAATTAGTAGTTCAACTTTTGGTGGGTCAACAAGAGAAGTAGAAGCATATGGAGGGGGTAGCTCTTCAACAAGGGAAAACTCAGCTTCCTTGTCAGCAACATCCTCTGAAATGGCCATAAAAATCATTGGTTCCTTATGATTGTGCCCAAGAAAATATTTTTCATCACAATTAGAGCAAAGACCCTTGAGTTGGTGTTTAGCCATTTCTTCCTGAGTTAATTTTTGTATCTTGAGAAGAGGGGAAGGAGGGAGAGGATTGGTGAGTCAAGGGAGAGGAATAAAAGAGGGTTTTTTGTTATGGGAAAAAGCAACTCGTTGTGCTTCTTTGGCACACTTAGTATCTTCCAAAAAAGTCTGAGGGAGATCTATGAGGACCTGGGATCGGATTCCATCCTTTAGGCCACTAATAAATCATTTCCAGAAGAAGGCATATGTCATGCCCTCCACTCTGAAGGTCAATTTCTCAAAGGTGGTTATAAAGTCTTCCACTATGCATGATTGTTTCAACTTGGTCAAATGGCCTAAATAGTGGGTGTCAATGTCAAAGCATCCATAGAGCTATTCAACATACCCCTCGCATGTATTTTTATGACATTTCCACCATTGCCAACATTCAGGATCTAGATAGAGAACAACATAACTAAGTTTGGCCAACTCATCAATAATTCCATGCAAAGAAAAATAATGCTCCATTTGAGTGACCCAACCTGTGGGATCTTAGCCATCAAATTTATTGACCTCAACTCTAGGAAGATGGGGGTTTTTATCAGACTAATCGATAAGTGTGGGCACAAACAGATCTCCCTAAATTCCACAGGAAACTAGAACAAAACAAGACATAATACATACTTTGCCTTAAACTTCATTGTCATATAAACTAGTTTAGTGAGGTACAAGTGACATACCTTTTAAATAATGCTTGATCCTCGCTAGTGTCATCCTTGTAGTTCCTTCCTTGAGTTTGCAGAATCGTAAGCCTGTCTAAGAATCACAAACCAACAAAGAGGGAAAACAAATATATATATATTCCAGTGAAGTCTATGTATAAGATCAAGGAATTATACAATAGAAGTTGAGATGCTTTTATAGAGAAGAAATGTATTGTTATATTAAATTAAATGGAAAGTGGAGAATAAAACCCATTCCTTGATGTTGCAAGGTCCCCTTTCAATGGATCTTTGCTTCAACACACACACCTTTTCTCCAATTCCTTGAATGAAGAAGATCCACAATCTGACTTGAAGAACTAAAGCAAATCTCTCAAGCATAATCTCAAGTAGAACTCTCCATGCAAATATTAGCCTATTCAACCTTAGCCTTTTCCATTAGAGATCCCTCTTTATATAGTGTGAAAGAGAGATGGATGAGGAGATTAGGATGATCCCACTAAATTAGAGAAGCGAGTAAGATCCAAAATGATCGGAGGCCACCTCATCTTCTAAAAGATTCCCTTATAGAACATTCGTGAATTTTGGATTTTCCTATGATTTAAGCATCGTCGCACCCTATGCACAAGCAACATGTGGCAACATCGCAGTCCAGTTTTAGGGTAGAGTGCGATGATTAGGCATTGTCGCACCCCATGCATATAGAAGGGTGCAACAACCTTCCTTGTTATGGTTTTTTAAAGAGGAAAGAAAACCACTTTTCCCATGGAGAAAGTCTCTTTTAATATTTTCATGGAACATGAACACATGTTGTCATTCGATCATTGAGGTGACCAAAATAATGTGTAACAAAATTCCCCCCAAAGTATGAAGCTGGAACTCATGACAGGGGAAATACTTTGTAGAATGTGTGTGTCAAAAACAAGGAGCGCATCGATCGGGAACCTGCAAACAATCAAGCATCTGCATAATAACATACCATTTCTGAGGTAGGAATTCCCATGCTCAGACTACAAGTGACTATAATCGTAAGTTTTAAGTGAGTCATGGCCACTATACATACACTGTGGATCCATGTCATCATGATTCAGCATAGCCACTAGGAATACACTGTGGATATATGCTCTAAAAAAATTCAAATTTGGACATAGCCACGAGACATACAAAGTGGATCTATGTGTCATTACAAACTTATGAATACTTCGTCGCAACTTGGACCAAAATGATAAGATCCAGGGTATTCATTTCCATCGTCTCTAAGTAAGAATATAGCCATGTGATTACAGGTGTTGAATTCGAACATGGTAGAAACCACTTGATTACCAGTCATTAATGAAAATCATTAACAAGTGCGAGGGAAATCACCATTGATTTCAATGACTCCCAAGGTACCCTAGTACAATCCAATGAATGTGAATAAATGAGTTGTAGTCGAACACTCGATGGAATATTCCAATCAGGGGTCAATGATGTGAACCCACTATTGAAAGCAAAGAAACTTTCCATTGAGGCATGTAGGCTCTAAGGTACTAAATGATTTCCAAGTCTTGTTCCTAGATAATGAGTTGAAGTCGACAGGAAAATATTTGTCATAGGAGTTCCTTGATGTATCCCTCATCAATGACACGAAATATGTAACAGATTTGAAGTAGATAAGAGTATGAAGTGATTCGGAACTGACATGGGGAAGGCCGATATGGTAGAAAATTTGTAACTCCAGATGGTCGACTCGATAGAAGGCTTGTTTAGGTTGGACTTCTCTTGAACATATGAATGAAACGACAGTTGTCTTGGCAACATTGACTCAAGGAGGACCCAACATATGAACCCGTGGATGGCCAAATGAGAGACAAATGGATTTCCCAACCCAGATACAATGACGAAAGGGGGGTGTCATGTTCAAGAGCAATTATTACTACCACTAACAAAAATACAAAGACACATTTCTTTCCCAATTTCTCCCCACCATTTCTGGTGAGTACCTCTTTATTTTTACGCAATATTGAGGAAGATAACATATGCTTGTAAATGTAAGCTCATCCTTTGGACAAGTCCCTCAAAGTATCTTTAACTAACCCTAAGAAGGAGTGGTTCGATCCCGTATGGGTCTTTCGATGTTTGTTTAATGAGTCTAAAGAAAGAAAACTCAGGGGTTTTCATTTTTAGAGAGTCTGAAAAACACTTAAAGAGAACTCCATAAGGTCCTTTTTCATAAGTTAGTCTGATGAGACCAAAAAAGAGATAACCTATCACTCATCAGAAATTTTATTCAAATAATTTTACAAGCATGAAAAGAACAAGGTCACTCAACCATCTTTTCATGTTTAGGGATCTTGAAAAGAGCTTAAAGGATACTCCATAGGTTTCATTTTTCGTATTACCAATGCCAGTTCAAAAAAATGGAAAAAGTCTACTCAATTACATTCTCGTGGTTTCACGAGCGTGAGAAAGAATTAAGACTCTATTATAACCCTAAATTGCACCTCACATGCTTACCAGGCATCAGGCCAACTCATATCCCTTCCTTGCCAAAGCCATGCTGAACAAACTCTTGAAAATCCTCTTAAAACAAGTGGCACGCACCCTAACCCACTACTAAACACGTTGGAATGCTGGCAGGCCTCTTACAGCATGAGTTTGAACGCTGGCAGGCCTACTGTAGCCCGCGTTTACCTAACAAAGCACAAAAACAGGAAAGTTGTCGACGGGACAAAAAGCTATGGGTCAATTAACTGAAACTCCCAGCCATGCATGGCCGAAAGTTCGTCCAAAACCCTAGCTCCTTCTAGCCTATAAAAGAAGGGGTAGGGGTACTATTTGGAGGAGGAAAAATTATAGCAAAGAAACTCTACCCAATTGCCGAATCCGTTTGTCCCAACCCTTTAGCCTTTCCTCAAGCCTAAGGAGAATTCAAGCAAAGCAGTTGGAGGACAAAGAAGAGGAGGAGCCCAGGATCAGGATTGAGGAATGCACTGGGGATCAAACCCAGAATCTCCTCCAAATAGTACCCCTACCCCTTCTTTTATAGGCTAGAAGGAGCTAGGGTTTTGGACGAACTCTCGGCCATGCATGGCTGGGAGTTTCAGTTAACTGACCCATAGATTTTTGTCCCGTCGAAAAATTTCCTGTTTTTGTGCTTTGTTAGGTAAACGCGGGCTACAGTAGGCCTGCTAGCGTTCAAACTCGTGTTGTGGGAGGCCTTCCAGCGTTCCAACGCGTGCAGTAGTGGGTTAGGGCGCGTGCCACTTGTTTTAAGAGGATTTTCAAGAGTTTGTTCAGCATGGCTTTGGCAAGGAAGGGATATGAGTTGGCCTAATGCCTGGTAAGCATGTGAGGTGCAATTTAGGGTTATAACAGACTCTGCTCAGAGTTTTTCCTGAAAAACCCTAAAAGGATCTGTACATAAGAAAAATATGCAAAAACAAATAAAAAATGGGTGGACCCTTGTTCCAACGTCTTGTCTCTAGACCTTTAATCTGCAAAATTCGACACTTTGTCAAGTTGTTAATGCTTTAGGGTATGGATAAAATATAAAAATAATATAATTTTGCAAATAAAAAATAGTAAAAAACAATAAAATAGGCCCAAAACACCATTTTACCATTTCATTTGCAAATTTACTCAAATAGTGCTCCAAATCCCTTTTTCTCCCTGAATTTAAACTTTCAATTGCGGAGCGTGTGGTGGATCATTTTGTGAACCATCTCCATCAAACAAGTAATCTTCTTCTTCATCATCTTTTCATGGTTTCAAAATTTGTTTTCATTGGTTAAATTTGGATATTGGGTCGATTTTTTGGGGCTATCTACACATTGAGATCGTCGCAAGTTCCCTATATCGTGAAATGCGACGATCTTGCATCGTTCCAGGTGACCTTTAAGATAGGGTACGATGACGTTTCTCTGCATGAAAGCATAGCCCTGTGACGAACGCAACCAAAAATGTAAAAAAGACAAACTTAACTAGAAAAAACCCCCAGGAAAGAATTTTTATGTTTCTAATCTTCCTTTAATGTTCTTTGGCAGGATTTCCTTGGTCAAGATGCTTGAATGGCATGAGCGAGAGAATGAAGAAGAGGATTATTTCGTCGAGAATGACCTGGGGACAGTAATGGCTCTAAGACAATGTGGGTTACTCAATTTTTTCAGGATTCAGAGCATGAGGGCCCAGTTGAGGCTATTAGAGTATTTGGTTCACATGTGGGATGTGAACGAACATGAATTTTGCGTGGGTGTTCATACACTCACAATATATATAGAGGATATCTATTTCCTGATAGGATTGTTTTTCCGTGGTTCACGGGTATCGCTCATAGGCATCAGGGGTGAAGGTGAACCTATGTATTACTATGTTTTCCACCATTGTGTGCCAAGTACCGAAAAACACAATGGCAAGGTAGCCATCAGAGATGTCTGGGATCTACCATTACGAACTATCCTTTACACCATTACTCGCATGGAAGGGAGTGCAGCTGCACATATGGATTTACAAAGCCATTTTCAGTATGTGATAGAGTGCATGGAACCCAGAGTCTTCAAATGGTGTGAGGATGTCCTGAAAAGCATGAAAAAACAACTTACAAAGTGTCGAAACAGTCGGTTGAAGCAATTTGGATACGGGTCCATTTTGGTGTCCTTATTTCTGGAGAGGGTTCATGTCCTACATCTACAGATGGAGTGGGGTATACTCGAGCCACAGGATCAACGAATGAAGAGGTGGGTGGATCTTATGGCTCAACATGGTGGTGTTCCCATCGTCAAGTATGATGGTGTTTTCTTCCAATGGTTGAGGATTCATCTTCTCATGGTGGAAGACTATACATATGTCGGGACAGATTTCCATGCTAATCCATATCTGGCTCTTCCTGATGAATCCCAGTGGGGGGACATAGTTAAGAAGGAAATTTTTTATTATATAATGCTTTTGATATTTTAATTATATAAAATGTTTTTTGTGTTATTTATCCAATGGCTAATCAAGTTCTCTCAATAATGAAAATGTAGGGCCTTATCGTATGCCAAGATCATCTCCCATCAAGAGGTGCAGAGAGAGATGTGATGTAGTAGGGGTAGTTTCTATAGATCTTGAGACTATTGAGAAGAACCTGGAGGGACTAACCATGAATGTCCCCGATGCCACGGTGGATGAGCTTCCTAGGAACTATCATTGACACATAGTGGGCATATATGCATCTATCATTTGACTGCTCTCTAAATTAGCATGGGTAGTCGCTTGTTACAGCGAGAAACATCCTTAAGATAACAAATTCCAAGTGAAATGATGTCAGTTAACAACTCAATAACTGCATTTTTTTCCTCATTATTATTAGTTGCATGACCAAGGAAAACACCATGTAGACTGATCAATTCATCTGTAGATGCATAGATTTCCCAAGAAGAAGATGCTAAGTTTTGAGTACCGTGACTAGCACCATTAGCGAAGCCGATATAGGGCAGTGAAGACACTGACATCTGGAAACCAAGAACAATGCAAGGTAAGTAGCTGAAAGGTGGAACCAAAAACGAAAAAGCACACAAGAGTATGATACACTAAAAATACACAACACTCATGCAAAAAATATTTAGGCATAGTACTTCTTCAAGGAAAGCCCATTTCTGGGTTCACTCAAAGGAATTCCATCATAATCTACCAGCTCGTAAGCCCCTTTCTCCAACACTCGTTTCACAATGTAAGGGCCCTGCCACATGGGATCAAATTTACCGGCCCCTAGTAAGTCATGATCCTGTTTGTAAAGGATAACTAGATCACCCTCAGAAAATACACGTGGTTTGATATGCTTGTCATATTGATCTTTGACACGCTTTTTTTGAGTTTCAATGACTAAAGTAGCATCACGGCGGGTCTCGTCTAATTGCATCAAATACAAGATATGTTCATCTTCAGCTAAGGTGTTAGGGATAATTTCAACAACTAGTTTCAAACATAGGATTTCACATTCAATCGACAAAATTGCTTCAATACCATATACTAATTGTAAAGGTGTGAACCCCGTGGTAGACTTAACGGATGTCTGATAGGCCCATAATGCTGAGAAAAGAATTGTGCGCCAACTTGACTTGTGAATTCCTACCATCCTTCGAAGCATAGTAATGAGGACTTTGTTGATTGCTTCAACCTGGCCATTGGCCTATGAATAATAAGGGGATGAGTTTTCATGTTGAAGACTCAACTTCTCGGTAAGTTCATACATCATGAAATTGTGAAAATGACTACCATGATCAGTGACAATGGCTTGAGGGACACCAAATCTAGTAATGATATGCTTGAATATGAATAACGCTGCATTTTTCTTGGTATTATCAAATGTAGGCATCGCCTCGACCCACTTACTGAAATAATCCATGGCTATGATGATGTATCCATGCCCCCCGATCGAGTGAGGGTTACATGTCATGAAGTCAATGCCCCATTTAGTGAATGGACCAACGAAAAATATAGGATGTAAGGGAGTAGGATGAGATCAGATCTTATTGTTGTAGGTTTGACAAGCATGGCATTTCTGGACAACAATAATGCAATCCTTAAATAATGAAGGCAAGAAATAACCAACTCATAAGATCTTTTGGGCAGTGGCATACCCAGACATATGACTACCACATGCTCTAGAGTGACAGTAATTCAAAACTTTCTCAGCTTCACAATAGGTGAGACATCGTCGAAATATGGAATCAATACCACGATGGTAAAGGGTATCACCAAGGATAATGTATTGACGGGCTTGATACCGAATATGACGATGATCTGTACTAGAAAGATCAGGCTGAAAAGTTTGGGTTTGGAGATATATGATAATATCTCCATACCATATGTCGTCAGAACTAATCAGAAAGAGAGATTCATTAGGTAAGGAATCCTCTGCCACAATTTCTGTTTCAGTAGAGGGAAGGTGACATATCAATTCGGAAAAAACCAAAGAATTATTTGACTTGGCACGTTCAAACTCCAAATCAAACTATTGGAGAATAACTATGCATTTAGATTACTTGCCCCCCGAAAATTTTCGAGTAAGGATGTGTTGCATGGGGTTGCAATCGGAAATGACTGTGGTTTTGCCTAATAAGATGTAGTGACAAAAATGTTAAACAACGTGAACAACTACCAAGGCCAGTTTATTCACATGTAATTATTTGGTTTTGGTGGTCATGAGACTCCGACTCAAATAATATATAACATGTTCATCATGCGAATCATCCTCTTGGACTAGAACCATAGCAATGGTAGATTCCAAAGAAGCTAAGTACAGGAAATAATCTCGACTATAATCGGGTGGAAACATAAGTGGTGTACAGGTTAAGGCAAGTTTCAAATATTCAAAGGCTTTGTTGGTAGTGTCGTCCCATACAAAATCGTACCCTTTCTTGAGAAGCCGAATAAATCCTTTCATTAATTCACTGTAATTGGGAATGAATCGACGTAAAAAGTTTGCCTTCCCTTGCAAACTTTGGAGTTGGTGAAGTGTGGAAGGAGGAGGTAAATTGATGATAGACTCAACCTTCAGGGGGTCTACCCTAATCCCATGTATAGACACGATAAAACCAAGAATTCGTCCGGACTCCACACAAAAAACACATTTGTGTGGATTCAATCGTATGCGATAATAATGAAAGCATAGGAAAATGGACCGTAGATGCGCTGGGTGATCTTGACGACGCATAGAATGCACCGATAGATCATATAGATAGGGTTGTACAATGTGCTTAATGTCATGAAAATCATAAGACACAGAGCGTTGAAAATCCACACCAACATTTTTTAGACCAAAAGGTAGTTTCCGATATGCGAAGGTTCCCCAAGGGAAAATAAAATCAGTCTTATGTTGATCCGTAGGTAAAATATTGATTTGATTATAGCTGGAGAAACCGTCCATTAAGGAGAATATTTCACTCCCAGCATAATCGTCAACAATATGGTCAACGAAATGGGTTGGATAATTGTCTTTAGGACAAGATTTGTTTATATCCCTATAATCTACACAAACACGGATCATGCCTTGTTTCTTGTTAACCGAAACAATATTGAACACCCAATCGGTTAAAGCCATAGGATAGACAAAGCCAGCTTTAAGAAGTTTTTCAACTTCAAGCTTAAAGAAACAACTTTACATGGGTGTACCGGGAGAAGTCTCTGCTGAACGAGTTAAGTGTCCGTGTAAGTCTTAATATTATACACAACAATATCAAGATCAATACCAGGAATTTATTCATAACTCCAGGAAAAAATGTCACGAAATTCTTGGAAAAGGTATTTATAAGTATGGACCTCATCAATAAAACATGAGGCATCGGCGTGAACATTTTCCACTACCCTGGGTTTAATCGAGATTTCAAGAGGCACGGTAGGTGAAATGTTACCCAAGTTCCCTTCATACAAAACATCGTATGTTGATTCAAGAACAAAGGAAATAACAACATCGATAGACAAAGTCTAAATCCGTTGGTAGCTCTCTATGGTATTAGGTTCTAGGAAGAGAATAGAGCGATGATGCCCATCGTCCCATGGAGTATCTTTGTTGGTGTATAAATATGTTCAATGTATATCTTACACTCATTTAAATGTCAATCTGGGATTCATAATCAAAAGATTCGTTACACTATATGTGCCGAGAACATGTAACCTACCTAATTCTGTTGCATATAGGAAATAATTAATAAAATAAAAACTCTGTTTCTAAGATTTCTAAATACTTCAAATATCTTTGAACTTAGAAGAAAAAATCGATAATGAAACTTAAACAAATAGCCAATCAAAGATATGTTGTCCTAAATAAACAAGTCTGTTCATTTCAGGCTCATGAATTAAAGGGATGAACTTTAAGAAGCTTGTCTTCTATAGAAATCAAAACAGTAAATAGCAATCAATTCCAATCACCCTCGAAATCAAAACCAACTCTAGCTTCATGTATTCAATCAAACCAACATAAGGAGTATTCAGTATAACTGAAAGACTTTATTGCAGAGCATGAAGATGAGATATAAAGTCTTCTGGTTCCTTGATATACTAAATCTACTGCAATCATAAACTCAAGATATCAATTCCACACATCAAATCATTAAATGGCCATGTTCAACATCTAAGAATGAAATGTCTATTCGATCTAACACCTACTTATTCACACCAATCCAAAAATGATTAACTCAATGCTGAACTCCGAAAATAAATTAAAGATCAATCACACACACACTATTGTAAAATATCCACACAAACACACAGAATGTATACAAGGAGGTTTAGCTTAGTTGGGGTGGCGATCCCTTGCAGAACCAACAAGGAACCTCTTAAGAAAGTAACAGACTAAATATTTTCACTCACATTCAAGAATTGCATAATAGATCTCTTATATTAATTCAACTGAAAACTTGAATCAACAGTTCCTCACTGCATACATGGAAACGATATGTATCATCTGGCTCTGAGAGCATAATTCGTTACAATCCTCCCTATTCCTATCACCTATACAACATTCCTTATATAAGGTAAGATGATACCAGTAATAGCTATAGATAAGCATTAAACAGTTTGAGAAATTTACAATTAAGATTTACATCGAATTTTTAGGAATCGCCTCCATCCTCATGACACGAAGTGCATGAGCGATGGAGTCTCTTGCAACTTGAAAACTGATTTGGGTGCTTCTATTCAACTATCTTCTTGAAATATTCACCATGATTCTGATCCAACTGGCACATTCTGGAAATAGAGGTTCTGGTACCGGATTGCACACAGTCACGAGTCTGGTACCGAAATGGATGCAGAGCAGGTAGTACCGGAATAGCGCATGACTTGGTATCGAAATGGATTTAGTACCAGATCAAAACTGCCTTGGGTACCATAATGGATTTGGTACCGGATTGCACGGTGTCTGGTAGTGCCGGATATACTGCTCATAAATCAAACCATTAGGACTATAAAAAATAAAACACTTTAATTGAATTAATTTAAGAAAGTTAGACAAACATGCTTTAAATCATCAATTACCTCTTGTGAACATGAACACAGCTATTAGGTATTTGTTTTGGGAGGGAATAGTACAATATAGGCTTATAACATAGGAAAAAAGGGCTTAGATACACGGTAAGATAGGGCATTATCTATGTCAAAATAGGGACTCAACATTTCCCCGATGTTGAAGGTGTTGCATGTCCTCATGCAATGTTATCAAAAACTGATACCCAAAAACTTTTTGCACAATTGGACCCTTCTATGTTATTTCTCAGATTGCAGGATGTTAAAACCATAAGCTACACTCTTCAATTCCTTCTTGATCACCCTAGTGTAATGGATAAATCATAAGACCTTATTAAGTTTGGCAGAGACCTCTGCATGATGTTCCTTCAATTCTGCATTCTCTGCCTTGATATGCCTGTCCAATATTTTGTATTCTTCAACTTCTTGCTTCAATCTCTCAATCTCTGCTAACAATTTTTGTTTGTTTAGGGACTTGTCTGGGCTAGGTGTGAGTGTTTACTTAGCTACCATTTATCGAGCTTCTTTTTCTTTCCTCAAACCCCTCAAAGTCTCTGTTACCACCCTTCCATCTCACTTATTGTTACCAGCCCCTCTGTTTCGCTTGTGGTAGCTCCACAACCACTTCCTTTTTATGGAGAACTTGAAATATCCATGGATTCTCCTTGAGGAGAAGGTATGTTTGGAGTTTTCTCCTGCTTGGCCATACTTCTGGTGGTCCTTCATATGGGCAGCAAGACTTTTTTAGATTTGTTGACAGGGGTAGGAGTTTCTTAAAACAGTTTCCTTTTCTTAGATTTGTTGACAGAGGTAGGCCTGGACACTTGTTCCTCGTGTGTCGACTTGACTTTTATCTTGCGGCCTTGAGTTGTGAATTCTGGGGTTTGCTTCTGCTGGCCAATCCATATTTCTATCCTAGAAGATTGAGGCATAGGCTTTGGAACTTGTGCCTCCTTCCCTCCTAGTTTCTTTTTATTTTTGCTTGTCACCTTAGTGGTTTCCTTCAATTCACCAACCGGTTTTTGGAAAGGCCGAGTAGCTTCATGAATACTTTTCAATTCTTTAGGGTATTTTGGAGGGGGTTTTACAGTTGCCTCATGTAAAATCTCTTGTTGATCTGTCTCCTCCTTCTTTCATTTCTTACTATGTGATAGTTGGTATTTAGGGCGCATGACAGAGCTATATGCTTTAGCTTGTGCAGACTTTCTCTTGCTTTGTAAGTTGAGGTCAGGGGTCTTCTCTATTTGGTTGGCTGGTTCTAATGACATCTCCATGATTGTTTTAGGAATGTTGTCTGATCAACCTCCTAGCTCTGAGTCTTATTTTTCATCTTTTACTCTTTTGAACCGAGGTAGGACTTACTTTCTGGGATTGGGTGGTTGTCTTCTTCCTCGATATAGTAGGCTCCCCTACGAAAAACTTTTTTGTCACTGATTTCTCAATGGTTTGAGATGAGATGGGCGTAACAATGCCTTATTTACCTCTTGATGTCACCTTTTTGTCTTTCTTTGCCTTTTTGCTTGAACCCTCACTGTGTGTCCCTGGCTCTTGTGTCTCAACAGATTTGGATTTTTCTTGAGCAAAATTATGTTGGAGTAATTGCTTCCAACTACCACCTTGTGTTTTTAAAGCATGAACAACCAAAAGTTTGATTAAAAGATGATGATGAAAGCTAGTTTTAGGTTTCTTGGAAACTGACCTCACCCCTCTCACCATTTTCTTTAAACTCATCCATAGAAAGTGGGGAAAATTAATTTGTGGTCCTCCCTCGAAATGTGATAAAAGATTTAAATGATAAATGAAGGTCATTGCATACCTTCCCTCGCGAGTGAGGAATTTCCGTAGACTTATGAGCATCGTCCAATATTCCTCTTTGATATAGCTTCGAGGGATGCCCATGGTCCAATCAGGGTCTTGATGTTCTAATTTGAGGAATTTTTGATAGAGATTTTTGTCAACGATCACTCTCTTGAAGTATTTTTCTCTAGCCATCGGGAGACCCGTAGATTCTTCTATAGTGGCTTCTATAATTGTAAACTTTATGTCCCCAAACTGCACATTTTCTCCATCATATGTCTACACAAAGACGAGAGAAAATCCCTCATGATGACCTTTAAACTTCTCCAAGAATGGCACCCACCCTGCCTATTCATTTTTTTTTTTGCAAGCCTGATATTCTGTTGCTTCCCTGTATATTTGAAATATGGGCTCATGCCTATCGACCCCCATGCTGGCTTAAATTATTCTCTCGGGTGGATGAAGCACGGACAGAGGGTCGAGGGTTGAGTACCAGATAAACATAGGCTACAATAGAGTATCAGACGGGGAAAAATATGCAAGGGATACGAAGGCACAGGATGTTTGTAGATGGTGTGACAACAATGGTAAATAACACTCATCTAGATGGTAGAGCCATCCAGAGGAGTGTTTATGAATGGAAGTGTAGATTACAATGGTCATGTCAACAATCATGATGATATGGTGAGGCAAGTTGGATCCACTAACGGTTTATGGATTCGTGGGAAACTTGGTGTCGAACAATATTCACGAAAGGATGTGGTCGTTATGATTGGGACTCATGTATATGAAATCGGCTGGGATCATTACTCGATATGCTATGATTCATGGTTCATGTCATTTCATATAGTACGACAGCGAATCATAAGTTTATGGGGTTTATTTACCGGATAGACAGAGGGAGTATGAGTTAGATTCGGTTAAAGACATCATGACCTTGCACTCTTGATAATTCGTAGGACATTTTCTCTTTACGAAAGCGTGGTCGAGGATTTTACAAATATTCGTGACAAAATAGGGGTATGTCATGATCTGAGAGGAATCAGATGTTCTAAATGCATATTTAGTCTAATTCCTTTAAATAACATGAAAAAATGTTGAATTTGTATGTCCTAGCACTAATAATTGGACAACAACTTGGAAACATGATGAAAGTTACCCATCACATTCTTACAAGTACCGGAATGTCTAAGTACCGAATCACCTGCGTGTAGATTTGAAATTAGTACGGGATCATCTGAGTACTAGATTACCTGAGTGCCGGTTTTTTTTCTGAGTACCGTATCACCGTGTGTAGAATTTGTAATTAGTACCGGAATAGCCCAGGGTCCCTTCTTCAATCCCGGATGGGGTAAAGCACAGAGATGAACATTGTTTTCTGGTGCTTGAGAGATCTTTGACATAGATTCTTATGGTAATGACTTGTAGAAATAGCTGGTGTTCTGTGATCAGGTTCGATTGCAAAACCATGTGGCTGGAGAAAATACCAAAACTTAGGAATTCTGAGTTTGCAAGAAGAACTTTGTGGCAGAAGGGTATTCTGTGAATTGGATGATCAGGTGTTAAGGTTCATAGAACCCTCTTCTTTTGGAACCAGGGTAATCACAAGCTCCTGCTGGTATTTCCTCTTTATTACAATAATAATAATAATAATCCTAACTACTACTTTTCAGTGCATTTTTCTCAAGCCCAGATTAGTTAATGCTCGCCGGTATTTTCACTTTTAAAGAGTCTGAAAAAATTAAAGGGAAATCTTTATACTATCCCATGGATTTTTCTTGAGCCTGGGGTAGTTCTTGCTCGCTAGTATTTTCAATTTTAAAGAGTCTGAAAAACTTAAAGGAAACTCTTTATACTGTCCCATGGATTTTTCTCGATCTCGGGCCGGTTCCTTCTCGCTGGTATTTTCAATTTTAAAGAGACTGAAAAACTTAAAGAAGACTCTATCTGGTAGTTGTCCTCCTTATTTCTTTATCTACATGGGAACACAACCAATATTTTTTCTTTTGCTTTTGTTAGTTATATCAAAAAAATAAAGAAAAAATCCATCTAATGACACACCTATGTACAGAAAGTGAATTTATACAATTGAACTTACTGTGGTAGGTCAGCAGGAGGAGAAACCCTCTTGCTTACCAGCTGCATTTCAGAACTCTGAAGAACATTTTTGACAAAATCCTTCTTTGACAGAGGCTTGTGATAAACCTTCAGTCGATGCCCATTTAAAACAAAAAAATTCTGATTTTCATCAATGGTCTTTATCCTTACTGAACCATTGTCATAAACTGCATCAATCTCATAGGGCCCCATCCATCTAGTAGACAATTTACCCTTAAAATTTTTTAATCTACTATCATATAGGAGGGCCCAATCCCCTGACTAAAAGGACTTCTTTTTTATGTACTTGTCGTGCCATTTGGTCCTTTGCTCTTGTATCATGGTGGTTCTTTGTAGAGAATCCTGCCTTATTTCATCAAGCTCATTTAATTGTAATATCCTCTAGTTTTGAGCTTTGTTCAGGTCCATCCCTAATTGCATAACAGTTCTGAAGGTTTTTACCTGAAACTCCATGGGCAGTAGTACCTGTTTCCCATATACCAATTCATAAGGTGTATGGCCTGTTGTATTTCTCCAAGCTGTCTTGTAGGCCCACAAGGCCTCGGGCAACCCATCAACCCAATGTTTGTGATGCAGCTGAACAGTCTTAGTGAGGATGGCCTCTATCACTTTGTTGGTCGATCCCACTTGGCCATTAACTTGGGGGTGATAGGGAGAAGACTTTTTGTGTTTGATCTTGTATTGTTCAGTAAGATCCTTGACCAAATTTGATGTGAATTGTGTCCCTTGGTCAGTGACTATTTTCCGAGGTACCCTGAAACGAGGGAAAATTTCCTCAAAGAGAAAGTCTACAACAGATTGTTCATTGGTTGAATACAAAGCCTTGGCTTCTACCCATTTTGTTACATAGTTTGTGCAAACTAATATGTACTTTTTTCTGTGGGACATAGGATTGATAGGTCCTACAAAATCTAAGGCCCATTTTTCAAAGGGTTCGATCACTACTTGGGATTGGAGTGGCATTTCGTCGACTGCTGTAGGTTTTCCCATTCTTTGGCAATCAACGCAGTTGGCCACGTATTTCTTTGCATCCTTGAAGATGGTTGGCCAATAATAGCCAGACTGTAGGATTTTGTAAGATGCCCTTTTGGTAACAAAATGGCCTCCACATGGGCCATCATGGAAAGCTCTGAAGATATCCTGCATTTCGTCTTCCCGAACACATCTTTTGATTACCAAATCAGGTCTAGTTCGGTATAAGGTATCCTCATGCCACATATAATTGGCACTTAGCTGAATAATTCTTTGTTTTTCTCTGGATGTCATACTTTGAGGTAGCTTTCCAGTTACTAGATATTTGGCTACATCTGCATACCAAGGGGTGAAAGTAGAAATGGAAAATAAATTCTCATCCGGAAAATCATCATCTACTGGAGTACTATCACCTGTATGAATAAGTCTAGACAAGAAATCAGCAACCAAGTTGTCTCTTCCAGGCCTATCTATAATAGTGATATTGAATTCTTGTAGTAACAACATCCATCTAGTCACTCTAGCATTTGTCATAGGTTTGTTCATTATAAATCTGATAGCTGAGTGGTCAGTGTGCACAAAAGCTTTGTATCCTGTTATATAGTGTCTAAACTTGTTGATGGCATGTACTACTGATAAAAATTCTTTTTCTGTGACAATATAGTTTTCTTTAGTAGGTGAGAGGTTCTTTCTAAAAAAGTATATAGAATAAGGAATCTTCCTTCCCTTTGTCCTAATACATCTCCCAAAGCAGTATTTGAGGCATCTATGCAAATATGGAAAGGAAGAGACCAGTTTGGACCTCTCAAATCAGGGGCACTTGAAAGTTTTGTTTTTAAGATTTCAAAGGAGATTTGGCATTGCTCATCCCAACATAATTCATCATCTTTTGTTAGCAGTTTGAAAAGGGGGGTAGCTAGGTTTGTAAAATTTTGAATAAACCTCCTATAGTAGCCAGTATKCCCTAAGAAACTTCTGATTTCCTTTTGTGAACTAGGGATCTTGATTTGGGAAATAATGTCGATCTTGGCAGGGTCCACTCTTATTCCTGTATCGGAGATGTGGTGACCTAGAACAATTCCTTCAGTGAGMAACATTCTCAATTTTTCATGACTAAGTGAGAGGTTGGTCTCTTTACACCTAACTAGTACCTTCTCCAAATTATCCAATGCCTATTGGAAATCATCCCCATATACCGTGAAATTATCCATGTAGACTTCCACACAATTGTTGGTTAAATTGGAGAAAATAGCCAAGACAACCCTTTGAAAGGTAGCAGTGGCATTACATAACCCAAAGGGGAGAACCCTATAGGAATAGGTTCCTCAAGGATAGGTGAATATGGTCTTATCCTCATCTTCTGGTGAAATTTGTATTTGGTTGTAACCACTAAACCCATCCAGGAAAGCAAAATACCTCTTCCCAGACAAAGTGTCTAAGGCCTGATCTATGAAAGTCAAAGGGAAGTAGTCCCTATAGGTGGCTTTGTTTAATTCTCGAAAGTCCACACAAATCCTCCATTTCTCGTTTTTCTTTGGTACAATAATTAATGGGGAGACCCACTTGCTATCTGATATAGGGTAAATGAAAATGGCTTGTAGGAGTTTTTGGAGTTCTTATTTTACTATATCTTTCAAGGCTGGGTTCATTCTTCTTTGGGCCCATCTGACAGGTCTAATCTAATCATTATTGTAAATATGATGCATACAGGTGTCTGGGTGGATCCCTTTCATGTTAAAGTAATCCCATGCAAACACATCAGATTTCCCTTGAATCATTTGTATCAACTTTTGTTGTTGATCTGTTTCTAGGCTAGCATTGATATATAAGGACTTTCCAGGATTGATTTCAATAGCTTGAACAGCTGATTCTTTCCCTTCCTCTACTTGTGAAATAGTGGCTACTGTAGAAGTGTAAGGGTGCCAAATTTCTTGAAATTTGGGGCTAAATATGTATGTGTAGTTAGGGAAAGATTGAGGATAATCGATGCATGCTAAGTCAACCAAGAATAGACTTAAGATTTGTTCTTTAGTTTAATCTTATACTCCTTTCACTTGTTCAAGTGTCAACAAGGGCTGAGTGCAGTCCTCCTCCCCATAGGGATTCTCCAACCAGAGAGGAACTTCATTGGATGGTTGGGCGGGGGGAAAAGGATAAGTTTTTGACTTTGAGTGCCATTTGAGATTGTCATTTCTATAGATCGACATCTAATGAATGCATCAGCAATGGCCAGCTAAGGTCAGTTGAGTACTAATAGATGTCCTGGTTTGGGGGATTTGGGATGAATTACTAAGAAATCCACAGGGTATTCCCAAGAGGCCAATGTAATTGTTATATCATCTAAACTCCTTGTTGGGGTGATGATGGATTTGTATGCAAGCTCCAGTAGAGTTTGTGTTGGTCTTAGGTGATCTAGTTGTAGTGTTTTCATAGTGTTTACTGACATCACATTTATTGCTTCCCCTAGATCAATCAATGTGTTAGGTAAGGCAACACTATTGATTTCTATGGTTACCACTGGGTTCCCTGGATCACTATACTTAGATGGAATTTCTGTAATAAATTTGGATAACTGCCCTACCATCCGTATGATAGGAGGATCCTTCCTCTTTCTCCCTGGATTTTTAATGCAAAGGTCCCTTACAATTTTAGCATAGATAGGTATGTCTTTAATGGCCTGTAGTAGTGGGATCTTTACACATATGTTCCAGAGTTCGGTCTCTAGATTATGTTCTAGAGGTTCCTCAGTTTTCTTTACGAGCARCCTTTCTGGGTAAGGAGGATTCATTTTCTGAGGTGCTTCTGCTACAAGAGAGTTGGGAGAAGGAATTTCTTGTTGTACTCRGGTGTTTCTTTCTTCATTTAATGGATTAGTCATTTGTTCTTCTCCTTGAACTATTTGGACATCTATTTGTTCTTCTTGATTTGTGTGATTATGTACTTGTTCTTCTTGGATGACCATAGTGGGATTTGTTTTGTTTACAATCCTCCCTGATCTTAATTCAATTCCATTAAAAGGAGTCGGTGTTATTACATATGTAGGGAAGGTTTATACTTCAACATTTTGTATAGGTTGTGTCAGCCTATTATTTGGGTTAGGGATAGGTTGTGCAGGAATAGGGGTAGGCCGAGGAGGGTTTTGGATGGGTGCAACTTGCATTGGTTGCTACATATTTGGATTCATGGGTAGTGTGAGTTGTTGTTGTAACTGTGGGGGCAGAAGAAGAGCAGGGGGGTTAAATCCTGGGAGCAGTTGTGAAATATTCGAAGGGTATTGTGGATAGGTGGGAAAATTTGTTGGTTGGAAGGGAACATTACCATATATAGGTCCTCTCCATCCTTGTTTCCAAGGTTGGGTTTGTGTTGAACACTAAGGATAATACATGGGGGGTACCCATTGTTGTTGGGGGTATTGTGTAATTGGGTCTGCAAACATGCTGGGGTTTTGTTGTCTCCATGGTCTCCTAGGGGGGTAGGATGTCTCAGGTTCTCCTACTCCCTTGAACATGGCCTTGAGTCTGGGTAGAGAAGGGAATTCATTAGTAGGATGGTCCTCTGTATAGAGACTACAAATTTCAATAACATTAAGGGGGAATTTCTTTTCAGGGTGTTTCCTCCTACACTAATGACAGAAAATTGCTAACGCAACATTTTCTTCCTCTTGTTTTCTTTTAATTTTCATGGTATCTAGTTGGGAACTGATGGTGTTTAGGATATCTATTTTAAATGTTTCTAATATATTTCCCAATTCAATCCTAGTGACACCTCTAGATGTGGGTTTAACAATTTTGTTGGTAGGGTCCCTTATACTTTTCCCCGTTTTAGCTTGACTATGAGAGTATCTTTTACAATACTCTGTTATGTCCGCAAATGGATTTTGGCATACATCCCCAGAACTCATGAGGTTTAACACTTCAATGCAATCATTCCTCACACCCTTTAGAAAGATAGTCCTAACTGTAGCTACATCTAAGGAAAACTGCTTAGTCTTTTGGTAATTGTATAAGAACCTTTCTAGGTAGTCTTCTAAGCTTTCTTCTTCAGATTGCTGCATTTTGAATATATCATTCCTAGCATCCCTAGGTCTATAGTAATCTTGGTATTTCTGGAGGAAGGTCTCCTTCATACCATCCCAAGACAAAATGGTGTGTTCCCCTAAGCTCATGAACCACCTTAGTGCCGAATCTTTTAGTGTAGCTGGAAAAAGTTTTAACTTTTGAGCATTATCTGTGTAGTTATAGCTTCTACACAATATGTCAAATTCAAATAAAAATGAGTCCGGGTCTTCTGTCGACATACCTCATAAATGAGTTAGTAAAGATAATGGAATGTTCTTCATAGCAACATCCTTAGCGATATCTAGTAAGGGGAATCCAAATGTCTCTATTTCTTTAGCTATGTTTCCCTCTTCTTCTGCCATGTCTCCAAGAAACTTGTAGGGAGGTGGTGAATTTTCTCCACTGAGTGATGGTTCCACCACTGGGTTACTTGGTACCTCTAGTTGTTCCAAGACTTTGTGTGGCCTTCCAACAGCAGATGCAGCCTCTTCTATTACTACCTCTACTTCTTTTTCAGTTTCTCCTTTGAATGGGGTCACCAATGCTTCCTCTCTTTCTTGTTGTCTTATGTATCAATATGAATAGTGGCTTCAGATTTAGTGCCCTTTGTTGTTGTTGCAATTGTTGCCTTTGAGCTCTCTCCTTTGGGAATTTTTCCTGCACGAATTTTTGGATGAATTAGTATAAGGGGGGGTTTTTTGTTGTTGTTTGCTTTTCTAGCTTTTTTGAGATTTTAGGAGCAATAAATCTACCTTTATTATCCCTATATCTACTCATAAAAGAAATTTAAATGAAATGAATGAAAATGGCAGATTCCTAATTAAAGGTAGGAGGACAACCTGACTTTGAAGCAACCCCACCAAAGTGGATGCGCAGGTTCTTACCTCTCATCTTACCATCTTCTCTCCACCCTCAGATTGTCCTCAAATCCAATCCAATACTTCAACAAACCAATCAAAAACTCAAAATGCTACCTATTACCATTTAAAACTCCTCGACAACGACGCAAAAATATTGGTGTATAAATATGTTCAATGTATATCTTACACTCATTTAAATGTCAATCCAAGATTCGTAATCAAAAGAGTCGTTACACTATATGTGCCGAGAACAGGTAACCTACCTAAGTCTGTTGCATATAGGAAATAATTAATAACATAAAAACTCTGTTTCTAAGACTTCTAAATACTTCAAATATCTTTGAAATTAGAAGATAAAACTGATAATGAAACTTAAACAAACAACCAATCAAAGAGATGTTGTCCTAAAGAAACAAGTTTGTTCATTTCAGGCTCATGGATTAAAGGGATGAACTTTAAGAAGCTTGTCTCCTATAGCAATCAAAATAGTAAATAACAATCAATTCCAATCACTCTCGAAATCAAAACCAACTCCAGCTTCATGTAATTCAATCAAACCAGCACAAGGAGTATTCAGTATAACTAAAAGACTTTATTGCAGAGCATGAAGATGAGATATAAAGTCTTCTAGTTCCTTGATATACTAAATCTACTGCAATCATAAACTCAAGATATCAGTTCCACACATCAAATCATTAAATGGCCATATTCAACATCTGAGAATGAAATATCTATTCGATCTAACACTTGCTTATTCACACCAATCCAAAAATGATTAACTCAATGCTGAACTCCAAAAATAAATTAAAGATCAATCACACACACACTATTGTAAAATATCCACACAAACACACATAACGTATACAAGGAGGTTTAACTTAGTTGGGGTGGTGGGCCCTTGCCGAACCAACAAGGAACCTCTTAAGAATGTAACAGACTAAAGCTTTTCACTCACATTCAAGAATCGCATAATAGATATCTTGTATTAATTCAACTGAAAACTTGAATCAACAGTTCCTCATTGCATACATGGAAACGACATGTATCGTCTAGCTCTGAGAGAATACTTTGTTACAATCCTCCCTATTCCTATCACCTATACAACATTCCTTATATAAGGTAAGTTGATACTAGTAATAGCTATAGATAAGCATTAAACAGTTTGAGAAATTTTACAATTAAGATTTACATCAAAATTTTAGGAATCGACTCCATCCTCATGACACAAAGTGAATGAGTGATGGAGTTTCTTGCAACTTGAAAACTAATTTGGGCACTTCTATTCAACTGTCTTCTCGAAATCTTCACCATCATTTGGGTCCAACTGGTGCATTCTAGAAATAGAGGTTCTGGTACTGGATTGCACACAGCCACGAGTCTGGTACCGGAATGGATACAGAGCAGGTAGTACTGGAATAGCGCAGGACTTGGTACCGGAATGGATTTGGTACCAGATCAAAACTTCCTTGGGTACCGAAATGGATTTGGTACCGGATTGCACGGTGTCTGGTAGTGTTGGATATACTGCTCATAAATCAAACCATTAGGACTATACAAAATAAAACACTTTAATCGAATTAATTTAAGAAAGTTAAACAAACATGCTTTAAATCATCAATTACCTCTTGTGAACATGAGCACAACTATTAGGTATGTGTTTTGGGAGGGAATAGTCCAGTATAGGCTTATAACATAGGCAAAAAGGGCTTAGATACAGGGTAAGATAAGACATTATCTATGTTAAAATAGGGACTCAACAATCTTCCATAGACTTGATTGTCATAATCATATCATAAGTGGGAAAGATCACGTGAAATGGATCAAGAGATGTATCATAGAGAAATGAAGGAGAAGAAGTTGTTGATTGAATATCTTGATGAGTTGATTCTACTGAAATTAAAGGCATTCGATCATTGTAACAAAGACAGTGGCCAGAGCTAGGAACTATCCATGGGTCATAAGACTCAGGGGTTTCATTAATAGAGGTTGATATCATGTTAATCGAGGCGACAAAAGGAGGAGGAATATCGGGTGGTGGAATAGGAAATGTACCCATTGATGTTGAATCTTTTAAAAGAACCACACTGACGTTCTCATAATTGGAAGGTGTTTTCTAAATGAAAGGCATGTTGCTAGTACATGAATCATAATTAAAGAAGACCAGTTGATCGATGATAATGAATTTTCCTTGGTACGGGAAATGTAACACACAAAAAAGAGTACAAACAATTACGTGCATGGAATCAATCAAGTTACAGCCACGTGGAAGGTTGTAATCAAGAGGTGCATCAAAGACCTCAACCTCAACATTAACTGCTTTACCTTCTAACGTAATAGACAACGAAGCAAGAACACCATAAGGTTTGAACCCTGTACCATTAAAATCCTTGAGAGTATTGTGTGACTCGGTAAGGGAAGGAGAGCCAATGGCTTTCCAACAAGAAATAGACATAACGCAGGTCGAGGTTCCTTCATCAATAACAGTTCGAAAAATATTCTTATTTTCCATAACAACTTGTATCTGAAACACTAATTGAGGAGGAAGCCTTGGAATATGATCTTCCAAGTCAAAGATTATCAAATTTTTATCGGTAGGATCAATTCCACCAATAGTATTTAACAATGCCTTCCTTTGATTAGGACAACTTTGAAGGACTTCGAGGGTCGACATCACATAAGGTTCTTGCGCAAGGTCTTCTACAATACTGTAGTTTTGGGCAGCACATGTGTGAGGATTAAATGAGTAATTTTGAACAACACCCTTGGGAGGAGGAAAAAGAACTGTATCTAGGCCCGGTCATTCGATATGAAGAGGACTGTATGGAGGTGAAGTTGGTGGAGGAAGTTGAACCAATGGAGGAGGTGAATCATCAACTTTCTCTTTTGAAGGAGAATAATATTTGGCTCAAGTTGCGACTGCAACTTCTTTCTTCTTGGAGTTACCAGTACACATAAGTACATAAGATGTGGTAGAGGGAGAAGGTTGGTCATGAATGACCAATTGGGCCTATTGCTGAGAAGGAAACAGTTGTGACAAGACAACGGGTGTAGGAGGTGTCCCCGTTCCATGTAGGAACTTAGTAACCTCTATAAGTCATGGGAAATATTTCGGTTAATTATCCTCACCACATATAAGGAAAGAATAGTGAGATTTACGCTTGTCTTTATCATCAACAAGATGGGTTTTGGGTTTCTCGGATTGTTGATTATTAATCCTGTCGTCCTTACCCTTACCCTTCCCTTTATTTTTATTTTTATTTTTACCGGTAGGTGTAGATTGAACTGAATTAACTTCGGAGGTTTTGCCGGGAGAAGGAGTCGGATTAGGAGTATTTTGTACATTAGAGGTATTATACTTGGGATTGGAATGACTAGTGTGTTTAGACTGAGTCTCAACATGAAAAGTGCCAATCATGCCATCAATAGCATGTGAAGCTACTGGAGGTGTTGGGGTAGGATTCGTAGATGGACGAGGAGCATCAGGGATCAAGTCATATAGTGTGCTCATTTGTGAATAAATGAGATCCATATATTGAGCATGACTAATTGCCTACTCTTCAGTGATGAAACCGTCCATGGAAACATCACGGGCTATAGGACCAATGAGTGATTTGGTAAACCACTCGGCCAATAGTTGATCAGGAAGGGGAACTTTGATTAAGCGTCTTCTCCTCATCCACTCATGAATATGATCGGAAATGTGAGTAGAAGAGGATTGTTTAAATGAACTCAAAATTTCAGTTCATGTCTCATATCGTATTGGCAATTGGTAATGCGTTAAGAACATCATGGCTAAGGTATTGAAGTGATTAAAGAATCTTCGTGGTAACTCAATATTCCATTTAGTTGTTGGACCCGTAAGAGTTCGTTGGAAAAGACCTAATCTTATAGAGTCATCCATCAATGAGTTAGATGAACACCAAAGATGGAATTTCATAACATGATTATTTGTGTCTTTCCCCGATTGACCAACAAACTTAGGAATGTCTGACGGTAATTTAGCAGGTATTATGGGCCAATAAGGAGAATGCAAAATAGGATCATTCAAAATCCTAGATAAATCCGGTAAATCCAAAGTAGCAAGAAATGGAAACTGTCTTATTCACTTGAGGAATCTGGTAGTTTTGAGGAGGTATTCCCATAGGTATACCAGTAGGACCATAAGCAGTCCATAGATATTTAACAAGTCCTGTCAAATTCTGTGGTGGAGGATTTTGAGTTGAATAGCCAATAGGGGTTGGTTGATTAGGTAAGCTTCCTTGGAAAGGAGCATTAGAATGAAAATTTTGGCCCCAAGTAGGATTCATAGAACCTAGATATGGTTGCCTGAGATTAGGGGGTACAAAAGAATTAACTTGTGGATGTCTCCCCCAGACGGTTGTCGATTCCCTCGAAAAGGAATATTCCAAGTTTGATATTGTAATCTTGGTATTTGTCCATAAACTAGGTTATAACCTCCAACTTGAGGTTGCCCCCCAAATTGACGTTTCCCTCCAACAGGAATTTGAAAACCAGAAGCGATGATATGACTTGTGCCTCCAACTTGATTGGAGCTACTAGGGCCAGGACGATTAGTTCCTCCAGGTGAAGGTGGAGGAGGAATGTGAGGCCCTCTGGAGAGAACCTGGGTAGGCGTAGGAACAAAATGACTAGTAGTGTTATACCCAGGAGGAATAAAAAGACTAGACCCTCCGGATGGATTCTGGGTAGGATTAGCAATGGAAATATTCAAAGCATTATACCTAGGGGGAAGTGACGGATTTGATCTAAGCGGAAGTGGTGTTCCAATAGGAGCTTGAGTGATAATCGTATTTCCAACAGAAACAGGTGTAGCTTGATGGAGAGGAAGAATCGAGTGAGAACCAACCAACAATTGGTCTGAAACTATGACAACATTACTGATCGTGCTAATAAAATGATCTAAAGGTATTGTATAAGTAGTGGAAGTCACAGGTGTATGTGATGCCATAGGTTGATTAGAAGTTCCCGGGCATAAATGAATCATTCCTAGTTTTTCAAAAATATATTGCCCCGAAGAAGTTCTCCGGAGAGAATGGCTAGGACTAGGAGAGCTAGGATAAAAATTTCCAGCAGTGTGAACTGGAGTTCTAAACGACTCACTTTGAAAAATTGGATCATCTACACCAGACTCTACATGAGGTCTAGTAGGTATTCCAATATACTCTTTAGCAACAACGTCTCCTGATGAATTTATCTGGAGAAAATGTGAATCTTGTACAACACTCAATAATGAATTTACGGGAAGTATTGACTCCTCCAATGGAGTAGAA
>ML806681.1:74926-85460 GCA_009831015.1 Picea engelmannii
CGAAAGTGAAAACCTGCTAAAAATAGTAAATTGCCAAAATGGCCAGAAAACTGTTTTGAGCCATTTGGAAAAGGTGGGTGGCCCCCGATATCCACCTAGATCAATATTACACCCTTGTGACAAAAAACCAAAAGAAAAACTTGCAAATTTTACAAAGAAAAATTTCAATTTTTGAAAATCAATCAAATGTAGGCTTCAAAGTTATAAATCAATCATTCACTAGTGTCAGAAGTTCACCCCAAAAAGTAGAAGAAAAACTGGGTAGAGAAAAGAAAAAGGCTATCACCCAACAATTCCTACAAGAATCGTTGCAGGCTGTAGTGGAGCACAATGCAACGATCTAGAGTCGTCGCATGCTCCCAATAAGGTACAGTGCAATGTCCTTGCACTTGTCTTCTCCAATAGAGTGCGATTTCGAAGGATCATCACAAGATGTCAATAGGGTACAATGCGACGATCTCTCAAAATAAAGGAAAATGGGAAGAAAGACAAAAATTCTCACTGAACCTTCAGACCTAGGGAGTCAAGATGGATCAGCCACAGACTCAGAGAATGAAATTAACCAAAAGAAGGCAGGCTAAAAGAAAATAAGAGGTAAAAACCAAAAAAAGAAGTTGTATCCCTAATATGGTCGCCAATTTTGTTATCGGACTAATCAGTAAGTGCAGACACAAACAGATCTCCCTAACTTCCACAAGAAACTAGAACAAAACAAGACAGAATACATACTTCACCTTAAACTTCATTGTCATATAAACTAGTTTAATGAGGTACAAGTGACATACCTTTTAAACAACGCTTTATCCTTCCTAGTGTCGTCCTTGTAGTTCCTTCCTTGAGTTTTCATAATGGTAAGCATGTCTAAGAATCACAAACCAACAAAGAGGGAAAACAAATATATATATATATATAAATATTCCAGTGAAGTCTATGTATAAGATCAAGGAATTATACAATATAAGTTGAGATGCTTTTATAGGGAAGAAATGTATTGTTGTGTTAAATTAAATGGAAAGTGGAGAATACAACCCATGCCTTGATGTTGCAAGGTCCCCTTTCAATGGCTCTTTGCTTCAACACACACACCTTTGCTCCAATGCCTTGAATGAAGAAGATCCACAATCTGACATGAAGAACTAAAGCAAAGCTCTCAAGCATAATCTGAAGTAGAACTCTCCATGCAAATATTAGCCTATTCAACCTTATCCTTTTCCATGAGAGATCCCTCTTTATATAGTGTGAAAGAGATATGGATGAGGATATTAGGATGATCCCACTAAATCAAAGAACCAAGTAAGATCCAAACCGGTCGGAGGCCACCTCATCTTCTAGAAGATTCCCTTCTAGAACATTCGTGAATTTTGACTTTTCCTATGCTTTAAGCATCGTCGCACCATATGCACAAGCAACATGCGACGACATCGCAATCCATTTTTATGGTAGAGTGCGACAATTAGGCATTGTCTCACCCCATGCATATAGTAGGGTGTGACGACCTTCCTTATTATGATTTTTTAAAGAGGAAAGAAAACCACACTTCCCATGGAGAATGTCTCTTTTAATATTTTCAGGGAAGATGAAAACATGTTGTCAATTGATCATTGAGGTGACCAAAATAATGTGTAACAGGGGTCACGATGAAAGGAGTTGGATTGAAAGACCATAGAATGGGAGGATTCAACACCATCTAAGTGGGACAGTTGTTCCGAGGAGGAAGGGTCCTGGGAGTTGTTGAACAACTAGTTGACAACAAATTTGAGGGTGTCAAATTCGCCCATGAATTTGGCATACATGGAATCAAATTTTCATTGGAATTGGTCCTGGAATTGTGCAAATTTAGAAGTTATGGAAGCAATATCAGAAGTCGTGCATTGGATGTTCCCTTTGTTCTGGTTGATGGAAGCTTGCAAGTTTTAGTTGCAAGTGTTGGCCATTTGGATAGGAGGGGTGCGTGTAAGGGGAAATGGGTGGGTGGGACCATAGAAAAGAAATACTTATAAGTGATAGGTACCATGGCGATCAAGGAAAAAATGGGAATGCAATGGTATATGTTGAAAATAAAAATGTCAGAAAGGGGTTCGAGTCCACTTAAAAAAAAGGCTCAAAAATGAGAGGTACCACTGTGGTCAGATCGAGGAGGAAAGGAGGAAAGGTTGCACAATAGTAGATCTTGTCTATTCCTTTTCTATTTTGTTTATGTCCCAAGGATTAGGGTTTTCAGGTTTCCTACAAACAATGGTTTTTCCTTTTCTATAGCTCTCGAATATACATGGAGGGTCGAACAATAGTACTCGGCCCAATATCTTAGGGAACCAACTAAGGAGGCTAGACCATACCCTTAGCCATATTGCCTGATTACCCTGGTACTAGAGAGTATATTCTCGAGTGTTGTTCTTGGCGGCACTATAACAGTTAGGTGGTCGATCGGTTGATCTATAGTAGGGCTCAGGATGCCTAGGCAAGTCTTTATACAAGTCTTTTCTAATGCGCTACCACTTGAAAGGGTACCAATAGGGGTTACAAGGGTGTCCAACAATATGTTCTTAAAAACCTCTTGTATTTCCTATGTGTATGCTTCCTCGACCACGAATTTATGTGTTGAATGACATATCACTTTAGTTTAAAGACGTCGGAACACGTCTCTACCCTAAAAAAAATTTACCCACAATTCTTTCCCAGGAAAGTGCTCTCATACCACTTGTTATGCACTTGGTTATGTTATATTGAGCAGAAACAAGAATATCACATAAATTACCAATGAAACAACATAATATAGAGAATAGCACACCAAAATGATACCTTTATTGAAACAGGAGAAATTTTCACTTTCCTCTTCAAGGGGGCAACCTCCAGCAGATAGTTCTCTATTACAATAATTCTCAAGAAAAAAACTTATCATGCCTCCTAATTTTATTTATACTAATTCTATCTTCTAAAGAACATTCTAGAGGAAGATATTTCTAGAAGCAAAAGCTTCTATTAGGCTTCTTACATTGACTTGTCTGCATTTATTAAATAGGCCTTATAAACTAATGTCAACCTTTATTACATGGAAAATATATTATTCTACCTATGTGAGGGGTTAGGGAGGTTAGGTCCCTAACAGTGCCCATACCTAAGGGAAATTAACTGATATTTTTCAATATAGGGCCAGAAAGCATGAATACTATGAGATAAGTTTAGATAAGATCATTGTGAAATATTTGTAAGTTTTTGAAATGTGATCTTGTAGCATTGTTTAATGAACCTGGAATTGACCAACACCCTACTAAGAGAAATAGGTGTATTTGCATGGACTAGTGCACATATAATCCATTTAAAGCCAATTAGATTGGTGTATGGTTGGTGGTTTTTAAAAAACCTCCCTGTAATTATTGGGAGGTGCCACTATATTTTCTACAAAAAATTATGGATCAAGTTTGTTTTAAGTCTTCATTGTAACACCCCATTTTTAACACCTTTAATTAAATTGTAATTAATTATGCTCAGCGATGATTTGATCTCGGTGTGGAGATAATATTGCCATGTTATGGCTTGTAAAAAATGTAAATGTATTATTATTTAATAAGTAAAATACAAACAACTGATTGATGGATGGAGCTCAAGTACTATCCATGATACCACGAGTGATAACTGGTGAGGGGATTGGGAATTACTTGTTTACCCATATTGTTAACCTTTACCTAAAAGAGCCTTAGTGCCTAAATCTATTTGAGTATATTACGTCCCTTTTTCCTTATTCTAAGAAATCAATTAAGGAGAAAAGGCCCAGTGGTTGAGGATTTAATACCCGCCTTCATGAAATTATGGGGGGGATGGTTGGATCAAATGAAGAATTTCATCCGAAGTATAGAAAAGTACCTCCTTATTTTTTGGGGTATGGCCTCAAATGCTTCTGGTAGAAGAAAGAAAAGAGAATATTTTTTAGAGGAAAATAGGAAGCTTACACAGGGAACTTGCAGTCGAATTGGAGTGGAGAATACCCATACCCAATCTCGAGCAGAGAGGGTCATGAATTAATGCACGTTAGGCTAGATAGAACTCAAAAAAAGAGGGGATATCGTTGAAGGATTGCAGAGGAAGAGAAGGGACTCCCTTGTAAAATTATAGCCACATGGAAGGCATTTGAAATATTCATGGTGGCCCTAGAATTAGTGGGTAGAGGGAATTCTCATTGTAGATAATAAGTGAAGGAGAGTGGCCTTTACAATTAACCCAGAAATTTCTGATAGAAAACTCAAGTTCCCCTGGTGATATCATGGCTTGGGACAGGGGTGGACTACTGTGGAAATTTTAAGTGCAGTAAATCCTATGGCTGGGTGGAAAAGAACTCACACTCAGTTAGTAGTTCTAGCAAATATTATCTGAACAAATAATTTCAGATTGATCTCAATTTTTTGATGTATGTTCATCATTTAATATCTTATTGACTGTGTAATTTACAAATTTATTGAAGGTATGAATAAAAGTCAATATTGATGTGGAAGGAATGTGTGTGTGTATGCTACCCTATGCAATTGTTTGTTCTTTTACTAGTGTTTGTCTCTTGTGATGTATGATGAATGAAGCCATTGCTTGATTCTATATTTTGTAGTCTAATCATTTGCTATAAACCTCATGTTTTTTAACCTGTGAGAACATATTATAAAGATAACTTGGCCAGATATCATAAGACTCTAAGAAATGAGTAAGGGGATGCATGGATTTATGCCCCCTGTATGCCTTAAATTTAATAATTGGTCCTTTTTCCCTATGAAATCGGGAACTATGGGAATTCTTGATCTATATGTATGCGAGCTAAGTGTTATGCCTTTGGAAGGTATTTTTTTTCTTTTATAGGTTCATGTCATGGGAACCCTGGTGTATCCTAAAGTGTTGAAATCCATTAAGCTTCATGGTTCCCTTTTCGTGCTCGGCTTTATGTGTTCAAGCCCTTTTTCCTTTATGAGTACATGAGTGGAACTAGGAGGAGAAACCAAAAAACCTGAGAGTCGGGTTGTTCAAAATGTTTGGATATTTAGACACTTAGGAGTTAGTTAAGATCAACTTAGTATAATGTGTCATTAGATTAAAGTGTATTTCTTAGTGTTGGACACATAATACTTTGTGGTTGCATTACTTGTAATAGTAATGTACATATGAAGTGTCCTAACTGATAGGAAGAGTCATACGTTGGAGAATACCAATGGTTGCATCTTTTTGTATTTATTGAGATTCATGTTAATGTAATTATCATCCCGTGGATTTATTATTCCTTCCCAATGCTTGGCCAGACAATGGTATCGGATCCTGGTTAACTCCATTAATTATTTCCCTTGGCATTTCCTTTTCCTAGAGTGCACAAACTGCCTCTGCTAGCCTGCCTGTCTCTCTTCCTATCCTTTTGTCTCTCTAGCCTTGCCCGTCAGGTTGCCCATGTTCATTATCACTTCCCATGCAGCCTACGTCGTGATAAACCCTAATTTATGAGCTAAAATATAACTTCGCATGACTCTCTCGTTCCATTGGTTTCCGTGTTTCTCTTTTCATAGGTATTAACTAGTATCCAACGCAAGCATAAACGAACCCCATGAAAGAATCATTCGAGTGATTTCTCTACCAGTGCATTGTGTTCATTGATGCTTGAATTCCTTCACGAAAACCCAAGCACAATGCCCCCTGTCCATTCCCATGGACACACAGGCTACCTCAGAATTAAATCACAGGTTTTCTTCATCTTCCACATTGATGTAAACTACCATAAAATATAGTCTAGTGTATTTCTCACCATGCATGAAACCAGCGATGGGGACAAGTCTCTTTACGTTTGGGTAGTTGTCAATTTCATTGCAATTTTTAGTTTCTGCTACCAAAAATCTATGCCTCATCACATCCTGTGGCCACCTCTAAGACATGAAGTCTCATCGTCGCCCCAGTCTCACCCAATTGGTGGTCTACCTCGACCTTCACTACAAGCCCTCGACTTCAAAACTCATGCTACCCATATTCCATCCAAGTAACCACGCGATTCTATTCTTATGATGCTCAGATTATGTATGTGAAATGTGACACAGGTATTCGATCCATCACTAGAGGAGAGAAGGAATAAGAAGAATCTCCTTCTACATATCGACTTCTCCCACTCTACTTTCTCGCGGTGAATCGACACAAGGAGAAATCCATATGTATATGTTCTCTTGGTGCATAGTTTACTAGTTAAGACGAAGAAACATATGTTTCATTGCTTTGTAAGAATTGCAAAGATGTGAAGCAGTTTTGAAAATCTTAGAGGATTTGTTTTTCAAACATGGGCACACTCATGCACAACCTTCAATTCAAGCATATTTGAATTATATGGCACTATAATCATCAACCACTAGACCAATGAGTAACAATATCAAAGATAATTTCTTGTAACGACCAATATTTCTTGCTTTCATTCGTCAAAAGAAATGAAAGGACACAACAAGAAGAAGCTCAAAATTCGGGGGGGTTGGCATAATCCCCATGAGATATTTGACTTGTGTTGTGTACATTGCAGAAAGAATGGACATGAAGAAAAGATCTACATAATGAAGATGAATGACAAGCAAGATCAGAAAGAAGACAAAGATAAATACCTTACAAAAGGTAAAGCACTTGTTCATTACATAGTTTCCCATTGGAATTTAGGAGTAACTAAATATGTATTTAATATTTCACTTCATCTTAGGGAGATGCATGGCTTCTTGACACAGGCATGACCTCCCACATGACATTTCGAAGATATTTCTTCGAAGACTTTGATGAAAATGTAGATGGTGTAGTGTACTTTGCAGATAGATCAAGTCTCAAGCCTTCGGGAATGGGAACCAACATGATTAAGTTGTCCAGACTCTCATATTTTCTTTTGCACAATGTACTCTATCTTCTCAAGCTACAAAGAAACTTGATTTCCCTTGTGCACATCAGACAACAAGGCCAATTTGTTCATATGATCGGTGGAAAAGTTGAGATAAGGAAGGATTTTGACAACTTGGTTGTCATGACTGGAATGGAAGATGGAAGATTGTTGAAGTTGAATGAGACATATGTGCATACACAAATTTTTGCATACCTCTCTCATCATGACTCGAGTGTAATTCCATCTAGTATTTTGTGGCATGCTATATTCAGTCATATTAATTATGACAATATTCGTTTATTGAGAAAGAATGATGTTTCTGGTCTACCTATTATTCATAGAAAACTAAAACAGTTTGATGCTTGCATCCTTAGAAAACACAACAAACAACCCTTTCATGATTCTACTTCCAGAGCATGTAAAAAACTTGAACTAATTCATTTTGACTTGTACGGCCCTATGCATGTTCCTTCTACAAATGGAAACAAATAGATCATGACTTTTATTGATGATTACACCATAATGTGTTGGGTTTACTTGTTGAAAGATAAATCACAGGCTTTTGAAACTTTTAAAAATTTTCATGTATGGATTCAAAATGAAGCTCAATCTTGTATCGACTCTCGTTGCATTGATAATGGAAGAGAATATACATCTAATGAAGTTGAAATATACTTTCACCAGCATGGGATCAAACATCAAACCACAATTCCATACAATCCCCAACAGAACGGTGTAGTTGAACGAATGAACAAGACACTCCTAAATATGATTCATTCCATGATGTTTTTCAAGAATGCTAAATTAGTGTTTTGGGATGATGCAGTTCTATGTGCAGTTTATGTCAAAAATAGGTGTCCACCTCATGCTCTTAAGAACAATACTCCATATGAAATGTGTTATGGCCACCTTCCTTTGGTGAGGCATCTCAAGGTCTTTGGTTCCACCTGCTATGCCTTGATTCCTAAGGAGCAAAAAAGGAAGATTGATGGCAGGAGTCAGAAGTGCATATTTTTGGGGTACTAAAAAACCACCAAGGGTATCATATTTACAATGAGACAGATAATAAGTTTATCCTTTCCATAGATGTGATCTTTCTTGAATCCACCAAGAAAGATGAAATTGTTGAGAGGTAGCTTGATCATCTGGATAGATTTACTCATGTAAAGATATATCATGAATTTGATGATGAGATTCCACATATTGAATGGGGGATCCCTATCTTGGGTCAATCTTTGGAATATCCTTATGAAGCACTATCTTCCCCTCATGAAGAATTTTATACCACTTCATCTGAACTTGAAGTTCAATTGGATGATGTGATCGAGAAGATTGAAAATTTGAGGCTTGATGATAATTCAACACCATATCAGTTAGTCGAACAACTTGGACCATCTTAAAAAGGTCCACCAAAATTGGCTCACTAAAACACTTGAAAGTGTTCATCTTGAAGAGGTTGGAAATACAGGAACCAAAATGTCCTCAAAACAAGATGGAGGTAATGTAGATAATCAAACTCAGGTGATGTAGATGATATGGATGTTTCATATGATTGTTAATTGAATTTATTTACTAGCCTTGAACCAACGTCCTTTAAAAAAGTTGCTTCTCATGATGAATGGAAAGAAGCCATGCAAAAGGAATATGATGCTCTCATCAAGAATGGGACATGGAAGTTGGTGGATCCTTCATATGAAACCAAACCAATTGGTTGCAAGTGGGTATTCAAGAACAAGTATAGATCAGAAAGTTCACTTGAAAAGAACAAATCAAGGCGCGTGGAAAAAGGATTTGCACAGAAAGAAGGTGTTGATTATGAGGAAAAAATTTCTACCAGTGTAAAATGGGATACCATCTGCACTCTATTTTCCATGGCAGCACAAAATAGATGGAAAATTCATCAAATGGATGTGAAGACTTCTTTATTGAATAGAGAATTGAAAGATAATGTGTTCATGTCTCAACGAGAACGATTTGTTGTGAAGGGACTAGAACATAAGGTATGAAAGCTCATCAAATCCATATATGGATTGAAACAAGCACCGCGAGCATGGTATGAAAAGCTAACTGAGCATCTTCTGAAATTAAATTTCAAGAATTTCAATCTTGATGATGCAACTTTGTTTGTCAAGAAACTTGGAAAAATTGTTGTGTATCTTATAGTATATGTAGATGATATCTTCATAATAAGGAACAATGAGAACTACATTGCATACATAAATAAAGAGTTAAAGAAAGGCTTTGAGATGACATATTTGGGACATCTTCACTACTATTTGGGGATTGAAGTGATACAAAATCCAAAGTACATATTCATCTCCCAAAAGAAGTACATTGGAGAATTGTTGAACAAGTTTGGCATGGTTGAGTGCAATCATGTTTCTACTCTAATGGAACATAATTTGAAACTCACATCAAAAGAAGGGAATGAATTTGAGGATGCAACCAAGTATAGACAACTTGTGGGAAGTCTTATCTATATTACTACCACCAGACCAGACATTTCATTCATTGTTGGGATTCTTTCTAGGTTCAAGCAAAAGCCTTGTGAAGGACATTGGTATGTTGTAAAAGGAGTTCTCAAATACTTGAAAGGAACTCAATATTTTGGACTCAGGTAATCTAAGGTGGATGACTTCAACCTGATCAAATATTCAGATTCATACTTTGATGGGGTAAGGATAATGGAGTATCAACTTCATGATATCTCATTAGTCTTGGATCAGCAGCTATCTCCTAGAGATCACAGAAACAATCAGTTCCATCATAATCCAAAATAGAGGTAGAATATGTGGCAGCTACAGAAGCGACAAAGGAGATTGTGTGGCTTGGGAAAATACTTGAATATTTTCAAGAGAAACAAGTGAATTCTACTCCTCTTCTAGTTGAAAATATTTCTACAATCAAGTTGGCTAATAATCCCATATTTCCACAAATGAGCAAATTTCATACATCTTCACCAAAGCACTTGAAAGAGAAAAATTTGAGAAGTTCATAATGATGCTTGGACTCACACACACCCCTTTGGATTAAGGGGGGGAATGTTGCACATGTAATCCTTTGTGGTTGTATTACTTGTAACAGTAATGTACATATGAAGCATCCTAGGTGATAGGAAGAGTCATACGTTGAAGAAGACCAATAGTTGCATATTTGTGTATTTATTGAGCTTCATTTTAATGGAATTATCATCCCGTTGATCCGGATTATTTTCGGCACGAAATGAGAGCGGAGATATAATAAGGAAATGCACAAAGATATCGCAGATATTCAATAATATAACAGAAATGTATCAGAGATGCAACCATAAACACAGATATACAATAATACATGATTTCTATTAATGAAAGAAATGTACAGAGACTGTAAAAATACAGAGTGAAAGACTCGCTAGAATGGTGGCATCTTATCTCTGAGAAGAGATGTGACGGCTACTCGCATTCACAAGAAGATGGTTACAATGAGGCTCTGGAGGCCTTTTTACAATAATCGGGAATGCCAAAATCCCTAGACATCCAAAAACCTAACACTAGGAGATGAAGCGCCAAAATTCATGTGGGCCCCGTTTGGGTAAGTTGGTGCATCAACTTCCCGGGGTCGTAACTTTTGCATACGATCTCCGTTTTAGGCGTGTGATAGCTCGTTGGAAAGGTATCGTCGAGGAGATTCATT
>ML806681.1:90473-129311 GCA_009831015.1 Picea engelmannii
ATATATATATATATATATATATATATATATATATATATATATATATATATATATATACTTTGAATGAATAACAACCATCCTAGGTATCAAGCGCCCTCTTTTTTAGAGTGCAAAATTTAAGTAAAGATTAAAAGTTTGCACCTCTAGAGATTTGATCCCTATCTTTTTTTTTGGTAGGTCAGTGTAGAAATCTATATTACTTGTAGAAAATATGATACACAATGAGGTTCCTGGTCTGCCTATAAGGAAACTAGACCAGGGGACCCTTGCTGCTGGTTTTGATAATCACTTTGGAGGCATTTGGTCTGCCAAAATTTGGAAACCAGACCAGACCTCCCTTATCAAGTCTACGATGCAAAGTCACAAAAGAGCTAACTAAAAGCTTCATTAAAACCAAATTCTACTACAAAACTTAACTAGCCTTCTACAGCCTGGGCATAACTTCCATTAAAACTAATAGAGTTCATTGACCGAAAACTAAGAGTCGTTACAGCACCTGGGGGTGATCCTTCCCCCCACCCTCTTGGCCCTTGCTTTCCTCCTTTAGGGGGACTGTTCTGGTTTTCCTGATCTGGGTTGGTGCTCCTTTTCCATCCGCAGGCGTATTGTCCATATGGTGGACATATCTCAGGTAAAGGTGGAACTATACAACCAACCACTTCTTCTTGTTTTTTTGGTCCTTTTCGACCTCCACTAACAGCTTGATAATAATTTCCAGACCACTAAGTCGACATTGGATCTCATCCAAAATTGTTTTAATCTCTCGATGGTCTTCCTGTCTTGCCTCCTCCTGCTCGGATTTTACTTTTCCAATCAACATCTTGGTCAACTATGCAGTCTCTATCGTTTTATGGTAGAGGTTATTGTTGGAAATACTAAAACAACTGAGAGGGGGGGGGGTGAATCAGTTGTAGGTGAACTTAAACAATTTTAAGTCTGTTAAAACATTATTAATCTTTCTTCATGTGGTTATCAACAATATACAGCATATGGACAGTAAAAGTAAAGACCATCAGTCACACAAAAAGTACACACAGAGACAGATTTTCACGAGGAAACCCATAAAGGGAGAAAACCTCTTCTTCTTTGAAATGATAGGCAGTCTTTTTCCGTTCTGTACATCATTTACAATTGAGCACCAACTCAATGTGAGGCTGCTACCTCTGTTTTACAAGCTGCAACTTGTTTGAGAGCACCAACTCTCTGGTTTCTCTAGCACCCACTAGAAGGAAGCACCAACTCCCTGAATATTCCAGCACTAACTGGATGGAAGACCAACTTCCTGAATGTTCCAGCACCAACTGGATGGAAGCACCAACTTCCAGTTACACAGGCTCTAACCTGTATAACAGAGAACACTTGTTCTCCCTAGCACCACCCTGCCACCCTAGTTTCTCTGTCTGCAACCAGATGGAAGCTACAACTCCCTGTGTTCAAGTTCCCACTTGAACCTCTGAGGACAACAGTCCTCCCGAGCACCTCCCTTCCACCCTAGAATATCAAATAATGAATACACAGGCAACTACACAGATAAATCAATTCTTACCAATCTTTTCTCTGTATCTGATCTTCAACACACTGTTCTGCACTTCTTTTCTTCTTCTGTTTGTTTAGCAGATCTGCTCTACATCTACTTTTTCTGTCATTCTGCTCTGGTTCTGCTATGTCTGTCATTCTGCTCTGGTTCTGCTCTGATTGTCATTCTGCTCTGCTTCTGCTCTGCATTTCATCTTCCTCTACACATTTGCTCAATTTCGTACTATACCTGTGCTCCTTTTCTTTTTCTTACTGTTTATTCATTTTCACTTTTGAACAACCAACTCTCCACAATTTGTCTCATCTTCTTTTATGCATACCTCCCCGACAGTTCCACTTCGCCTTCCCTCAGTTGAAACAAGAACACCTGTCCTGGCAACTGAAATGCTAATCGATTCGTCATCATGAGTCCGTTTTGCTAACAGAATCCAAACTCAGTAGTTAACTGTGAGAGAGAACAGTGACCCTCCGATCAATACTTGATCCAATGGTTTAGATCCAATCGAGATTTCCCACATCGCGATTTCGGCACTCTTGGCGATCAGAGTTTTTGTCACTGACAAATCCCGATCCCCGAAACTCCGACAGTGACTAGAATTAACGGTTCATATCACTTCTAACTTTAACGGCTGCGATTATATCACGATTTCGGAGTTCTTGATGTTAAGAGATTTTGGCATTACAAAGTCCCGATCCCCGATACTCCGATACGGGCTGTGATCAACGGTCCTGATCATTTCTGGATCTGATGGTCCAGATTCAATCGCGATTTCGCATATCGCATTTTCAACATTCATGTTGCATGCCTTACCATATCCCGATTCGCTAAACTCCGATATGGTATAAGATCAATGGTCTAGATTAAATCACGATCTCGCATCTCGCTGTTCCTTTGACTTTCCAATCAACGAGATGACGATCTCTCGCCATGTGTGATCCCCCGCGCAGATCCAACGGTCCTCCTATGATCCGGATCCGACGGCTGTCCTTCTCTCGCTACCTCACGACCTCGCGACTTGGAGTACCCAATGTTTGGACTCTCAACCTGCGAACTCCCGAGTTCGCGAGATCTCTCGATCTGTCGCCACCTGTCCCCCCAGATGGACGGCTATAAATCTCTCGCCACTTCGCTGCCTTGTGTCCTCGCGCATCGCGACATTGAAGACCCAATACTTGGGCCTTTATCCTGCGAACCCCCGAGTTCGCAAGATCTCTTCGATCTCTGCCACGCCTCCTTCACAGATGGACGGTCCTGATCTTCTCGCCACTTCGCCGCCTCGCATCCTCGCGCCTCGCGACTTTGAACACCCAATACTTGGGCCTTTATCTTGCGAACCCCCAAGTTCGCGAGATCTCTCTGATCTCTGCCACGCGTCCTTCACAGATGGATGGTCTAGATCCTGTCGGGATTTCGCAACTACTGCTGTCCCAATGCACATGACCTCGAGAACTCCAATTTCCTGATGGCCGATATCCCGATGCCTATCGGGACTTCTCTTCTTGCTCCCGAGGCTTATCTCCCCCGCAGTTTCTGCAGATCTGACGGCTGTCGCCGACCCTTCACCAAATCTAATGACTCTCACTGCATTCGATCATTCACTGCTTTCGATCATTCACCTCTCTGAACTTGTCTTCTGTTTGCCTGTCATCTTCACTGTTGCCATCAATGACAAGCATTCGCTGTCTGTTCACTGAATTTGCTAACAGTTATCCCTGGGACGTGTAGCCCCCAGGTCTGTCACCCAATCTGTTTCTTGCGCCATCTCTCCCCATTCTTTGTCACTCCGCTCCTCCTTAATTTCCTCTTCCCACTTGTTGAATGTTTCCTTCCTCTTCGGCGAGACCAGTGTATGGAAGGTGCTCTCCAATTCTCTTGTAGCCTGCTCAATCCTAGTCAAGCACCTCGATCTTTCCGGGATCTCCTTCCCCAGGGGGCTTCTCTTTCTCTGTGTGTGCTTCAGGTGCGCCATGTTTCTTTGTCTCCTTGAGACCATACGCTAGAAATTCTTCTTATTCCTCACTTCACTCCTCTCCTTACCTACTCTGCTCTTGAGGTTGTAATGATCCTTACTCGTTAACACCTTCTGGTCGCACTCTTTTATGCTTGCCCTCTGCTTATAACATTCCCTCATCTACGGGCATGTACCTCCTACCATTTTTTTCCTGAGGTGGTGAGCTCGCCCTTCATTATTTGCTGGCAAGGCTGGACTGCCCATGATGTTACGATCTCTTCCCCGATCCTTTCTTTTTCCCTTACTCATGTTGGATTCGGCCAGTCTTATCCTCGTACTTGTCCTGGGTGTCAGTGATCCTTCCCTGGTTATCACCATCTCCTCATCCCTTAATTCATTATGAAAATACGACCTACTGCTTGGCTGTTCTATCTTGCTTTCACCTCTAACCTTCTTGATGTCTCATACTACCTTCCGTTTGCCCACTTTCCGCTTGTCGTGTTACCACATGATAACTAGTGACCAGGTGTTGTAAAAATCATATTCTCCTTGGGTCCCATGTCAATTCGAGAAACCTCGCGTCATCCTCGATGTGACCCTCGTCTCTGAAGCTGCCATCGTGATCTCATGCCACCAGGTGGATGTAGTCCGTTCTAAGTTGCCCCCTGGGGATTCTAGCCCAAGCCTCGTCTAGTTCTTGTCCCTCGATGTTAACCCCCTCATTGGCTAGCCTGTCTGCTAGCACATTCTCCGTCCTGCGAATCCATCAAAACTCAATCGTTTTCAGGATTTGCAAATGCTTCTTGATTTTTTGAAGGGATTGCGCTAGACGCCAATGCCTTTGCACCTTTCCCACCTTGGTTCTATACTGGAGTTTCTTCATAGTGTTGATAACCAAAGTCAAATCTCCTTCCACAATGGAATTTGTCATACCTTCTCTGCAAAGAATATCTAGGCCTAGTTCTAGAGCTCCAAACTCTAATGCATTATTTGTTGAATTGCCTATGCTCCCAACATATAGGAGAACGATTGTTCCTCCACTATCTCTTATTACTCCACCAGCTCCTTCCACCCCCAGATTTCCTTTCGCCGCCCCATCAAAATTCAGCTTGAGGAAACATGTCAGAGGAATTGCCCAGGTACCGACTCATGTCTGTATCTGTGGATCTCGGGCCACAATTATGCTATAGCTCCATTCTTTCAGATAAAACAGTTCCAAAATTCAGGAGTCTTGACCTCTGCTTTGATTTTTTGCATTGTTAAGGTTAAGGCTCTGCACTGTTTCTCTTATTTGAGTTACAATAGTGTCCTTTATCCGATCTGTAGGTTGGCTTTCATTCTTGAAAATTCACATGTTCTATTCCTTCCAAATCACCCATATAACCATCCCCGACATCAGACCCTAGCAAAGGTTCACCACCTCATTTTTGTTGTACCTTTCTTTCCATTATTTGATTGTCGCTTTGATATCCCCCTTGACCCGATTTGATTGGTGGTAAATACAGGCCATCCAATCCCAGATCTCGACTATATAGATGCATTCATCGAGGAGATGATTTGTCGACTCTTCCTTGACCTCACATAAATGATACCATGAGGGGCCTATGAAATCTCTTTTTTTTAGGTTCTCCTAGGTCAGTATCCTCTTGTGTAGGACTAGCCATTCGAACATTTTGATCTTTGGCCATTGGGGGCCCTTCCACATCCTCTCCCGGTGTGGCTTTGGGTATTCTTGGTCCTGGCTTGCCATGTAATACCGAGCCTCTTTTAGGTTGAATTCGCCTCCATTTTTCCTTCCCCACCTCAATTGGTCCTCTTCTTCCGAGACCCCAATTTTCCTTTTCCCCAATTCCTCCTCAACCTCTTTCGTCACCATGTTGACCTGAGCTCAATTTTGTGGGTTAAGTTTGTCCCAAATCCTCCACTTGGCGTTCCCCTCCCTTTCCTTCCAGTACTGATGGACTTTTGTTTTTCCTTGCCTAATCATCTCATGTTTGAGCTCCTCCCTGTCCTAATTTTCCATTATGGGTTCCTGTTGCCACACGTCCTCCCATAACCTCATTGTTCTCCCATTCTTGACTTCCCAAAAGCTGTGACTTTGTATCCAATTTTTATTTCTCCAGGATAGATTCCAAATGGTTGACCCTTCCCTTGTGCCCATGAACCTGATCCGCTCCTGGTTGTTGACTTCTAGGGCATATTTAGCTTTCCACAAATTTACCCATGGTGCCAAGGTTTCCTTTACCCATCTCCACCACAACTTTGCCTCGTATGCCTCGCTGGTTACCTATGGGTCTTGTAACCTGAGGCCCCCTTTGTTCTTCGGTCTACACACCTTGTCCCATGCCACCAAGGGCCATTTATTTTTGTCCTCAGCTCCTCTCCATAGGAAATCTCTCTAAATGGCTCTGATTTTTTGTAGGATGCCTTTGGGGACTGGAAACACCGACATAAGATACACGGGGATTGATTGTAGGACTTCTTTAGTAAGGATTAGCTTTCTGGAAATATTTAGGGCTCTGTACATCCAATTCTTAACCCTCTCTTGCAACTTGTTGATAACTCCTTCCCACATTGCATTCCTACATGCCCTATCCATCAGGGGTACTCCCAAATATTTCGTTGGGAGTATTTTATGCTCAAATCCCAAAATTGTGGTCAGGTTCCTTTGGATTCCAGGATTTGTATTGAAAAAATATATCATGGATTTGGAGTGATTTATTTCATCCCCCGAGGCCTCTCTGAAATCCTCTAAGATTCTTTTATATGCTTTTGCTTCCTTTACCCTAGGGGTGCCATGGAGTAGGGTGTCATCCACGAACTGTTGTTGTGTTGAGTTCGGGCAATCTTCAAACAATTTTAGGACTTTTATTTCTCCCATGGCCGTTGCGTTTTGTATACTCATGCTCAACCCTTCCATCATTAGAATGAACATGAAGGGGGATAGTGGATCCTCTTGTCTTATGCCTCTTGCTGGATAGAAAGGCTTGGTTGGGGCTCTATTGACTAACAACGAGAAGCTTGTTGTAGAAACTAGGTTGATGATCCATTTAATCCAATGCTGGTCGAACCCAAAATCTTCCATCGTCTTCGCCATATAGTGCCATCTTATTTTGTCATAAGCCTTCGCCAAGTCCAACTGGATTAACATCCCCGCTTTCCTTTTAATTTTCAGGGTGTGTATTATTTCATGGTTTTGTATGATATTATCTAGGATCTGTCACCCTTCCACAAAGCTCACTTGTTCTTGTGATATCAAGTTGGAAGGAGTGGTTTCAATCTATTAGCTATTGCTTTGGAAATTATCTTATACACCACATTGCACAGGGCTATTGGCCTATCTTGCTTCGTTTTCTTTTGGGACCGGAGTGATCATTGTGGCATTCAGTGCCTTCAGGATGGAGGCTGAGCGTTTGGAGTCCTCCATTATACTATAAATCTCATGCTTAACCACATCCCAAAAAGCTTTGAAAAATTCCACAATGAAGTCACCTGGGCCTAGGGCCTTTCTATTAGGCATCTCTTGGACCACTTGGTCGACTTATTCCTTTTCTATGGGTATGCACAAGTTGACATTATGTTCCTCTGTGACCAACTTGGGGATGTGCCTAATTATGCTCTGGATGGTAGTGGTCCTGTCCCGGTTGGGTTCTTTGGCTATCCCCTAGAAGTGTTTGATTAGTGTGTTTTCAATGTCATTGTGGGACTCTCTCTCTATCCCATCCTGATCCCAGATCTTCAAAATTTTATTATGAGATCTTCTCACTATAGTTGTTCTATGGAAGAACTTGGCATTCCTCTCCCCTTCTTGAAGCCACCTGATTCTAGATTTTTTTTCACCATGGGGTCTCTTCTTGCTTACATCTTGTTTCCCAATCCTGGAGTAATTGGTTTTCTTATTTTTTTTCTTTCCTCATTATACCCCTCTTGGATGCATTGTTCTTGCATTTCTCCCATTCTGTCCTCGGTCATTTTTTTCTCCTGGTCAATATTCCAAAAAAATTATCTATTCCACTCCTTAAGTCTTTGCTTTATGTACTTGATTTTTTTGTGTAGTCTGAACATCTTTATCCCTTGTTCTGGGAGTTCCTCTTGCCACCATGTTTTGATGTTCTCCTGGAAGGTTGGGTGTTCAATCCATAATTTCTCAAATCTAAAGGGCTTGTTCTATGGTGTTGTCTAAAAATTTGCCTCCAATTGCATTGGTCAGTGATCAAATCCCCCCCAGGGTAGGATACTGCAATCCAACGCTAAACCCTGGATAATGATGGATTCTGAGACTAGGAATATGTCTAGCCTCATGGCCACCTGGTAGTGTGATAGTATTTTGTTATTCCATGTAAATTGGTCATTGCTAGTCCTAATGTCCACTAGCTCCATTGTGTCTATGAAGGCTGTGAATTCTTCTGCATTTCTGTCCAGTCTCTGATTGCCCCCTTTTTTCTCAGCCAATGTAGTTATAATGTTGAAATCCGTAGCAAGAATCCAATGGAGGTTGTTGGTCTGCTCCTTTATATTTTCTAGGTCTAGGAGCATTCTTCTTTTTTCCTCCAATGCCTGAGGTCCATACACATTTGTACAAAAGACCTCCTCCATTTTTCCCATCACTTGCATCTTAACAAATAATGTGTGCCTAGTGGCTTCAATAGAGAGTAGGTTCACCGATTGTGGGTTCCAAAGGGTGAGTATACCTCCTGCCGTGTTTTGACTCTCTATAGTCAAAAACATGTACTTACTCCAATATTTCTTACTGATTATTTCCATTCTGTTCATGTTGCATTTTGTCTCTTGTATGAAACAAATATCAGGTTGCTCCTTCCTCAGTCTATTTTTAAGGATTCGTTGTTTTCTAGGGTTGTTCAGGCCTCTTATATTCCAAGTAATAACCTTCATTTAAACATGTGGGGGGGAGTTAGGAAAGAGTTTTTTGACCTTAGCTGAATTTATCAGTAGGGCTCCTAGTTCCTGTAGGGCTACACTGTTTGATTTCCTCCCTTTCTTTTGTCTTGCCTGCTTTGGTGAGTGTTGTGGATGTCCATCTCCGGTTTTGATACCCAAGTTCCCTATTTCTCCATGCATGCGCTTGATTCCTCTGGTTTTTTCCTCCTCCCTGAGAAGGAAAAATAATTGAATGCGGTCCAATTTCTCCGTTGGTATATTGTTGACTCCCTACTTTTTCCATTGTTCCAATATGTTCAGGAGGTCTATCCCTTCCCTTTCCACGATGTCTCTTAGGTCTGGTCTTATGTTCCTACCTCGCTTGGTGTCATTTATGAATCTTCGTCTACCACCTGCATTGGGGTATTTGTGTCTTCGCCTCCTCCTTCCATTGTGCTCTCGTTGTGTCCCTGATGCCCTTTGGCGTTTTGATTTTCTGTGGTCTCATGGGTTTCCTTTTCATTTATATCCCTTGCTTTTGTCCTTTTCTTCTCCTCTTCTCCCCCCTATTTAGGGTTTCCCCTTCCTTCTACTCTATTCCTTACTTTCGGGTTACTTCTTGTGGGGGGATTGCCTTGTCTCTTATTTCCCCCGCCTTTGTAATTCGGCCTCACAAATCCGCTCTCATCCTACTATTGTTTAGAATTTTCATGCTCCAATTTTTTGTTTAGAGGACATTCTCTTAGTAGGTGCCCATGTTCATGAAACCTTCTACATCGAAACAGGATTTGCTCATAATCTATACTTTGGATCCATTCCTCATCCCTAATTTCCAGACTTATCACCTTCGGGAGAGCCCCGGAGACATCCATCTCTATACAGATCCTCACATAGGATGTATACTTCCTTTATAATGTTGCTTCCGACTTCTTAACATATTTCCCCAACTTGTTCCCTATGGCTTCGAAGGTGGACGACAATCAGTAATCTAACTTTAGGGAATAAAGCCTGAGCCAGACTGGGACGTTTTTAAAAGTCTCCTTTTCTGGGCTGAAGTTTTCCTTCCACATTCGCATGTACAGACCCGCTGAGGCATGGAAATATGGTCCGCCCTCAAAGATTTTATTCATGTCCTCTAAGTTCATAAAAAGTGTTGTGAAGAAACCTTTCGATCCTAGGTGGAGGTCAACTTCTCCACTCAGCTTCCATTGGTATTTTATCCAACTGCGCAAAGTCTTTTCTGTGGGCCATAGGCCCATAAAATTGCATATTAGGGAATGTGTCTTCATCTGATCTCGAAAGAGTTGGGTTTGTGGATCTTTCAGGATAACTTTTGAGATTAACGTTGTTTTTGGCTTGCATGGATTGTACCCACCTACCCCACCAGGGTTATCCGTTTCTGGCGTACTACTTCGAGCTTCCCTGGCCTCCTCCCCCACTTGGTCATTTTTGCCTTGGTTGACCTCTTTATTATTCTTTGGCCTTGGTTGATCCTGAGGTACTTGTTGAGGTACTTCCTTAAATCCCACTTCGCATGGACCTTTTCCTCTCTCCACGTCGCATGATTCTACTTTAACTTTTAAAACGGTATTCCCACTTTAACTTTTGCTAATTTCAGTTATTTAAGAAGAGAGGAGAGGGTTGTGTAGGTAATAATTTTGTAGGCTTTCTAGGAAATCAAGAAGAATTAGTTAATCTGAGGATTAGAAGGCTACGACCTTCCCATTATGTAATCGTCCAATTGCTGTGAAGTACACTGTTTTCTGAGTCATGTGATTTCAGACTTATTCTGAGTCATGCGATTTCTGACTGTTTTCTGATTTCTCTGACTTATTCTGAGTCATGTGATTTCCGACTGTTTTCTGCTTTCCGGTTTCTCCCATGTGTTTCTGGCCCTTCTAGACTGATGTTTTGGCTGCTGTGTGAAGTATTCTTAGCTTCTTTATAACTTTGATGATTACTACAGGTTTATTTGAGAATATAATGCAGGTATAAGGTGGAGAAAGTTTTTACAGCTCCACTGAAACGGAAACATAGCTGTAATAAGAGAGAGACAAAGTAATCTCTGCACCGGAATTTTTGTCATAAAATGTCTGTCCATGCAAGCCCAGCTTCTGCAGATTTTGCAGTCGAGATTCATGTCGCCAGTGATGATGAACGGACGTTGCTGCACGATGCAGAGCCTCATTCCGAGAGTGATGATAGACGGATGTCGCAGCAGAGGCAACTGATACAATTACCGAATGGTAGAGAACCGCGAAAATGGATCACCAAAAAGGAATGGGCCTATTATATTGAAAAGGGTCCCGATGTTCGTCGCAGACCGTCGTCCGTTGTGTCTATATTTAGAGTTCCCAACTTGCTGAAGGATGCTAAAAAAGAAGCATATGTCCCTCGAAGAGTTTCATTGGGTCCACATCATCACGGAAGTGCAGAGCTTCATCAAATGGGCTATCACAAAGGAAGAGCGCTGCGTAGAATGATGAAGAGGTTCAATACTAATATGGATTTCATGGATTTCGCTGATCGCGCAAGGGAGGAGATCCTGAAGCTGGAGAAGGAAATCAGGGACAGCTACGAAGAAAACATCGATTGCGATGGAGAGACCCTCGCTCGGATGCTAATTTTGGACGGTTGCTTCATTATAGAAGTATTGACATCTATTTTTGAAGAATTGCCAGAAGCCGAGGAGTGGGAGTGCTATGACCCTATTTTTAGGGAAAATAAGCTTCAATTTGCTGTACGCGATATACTGTACGACATTTTGATGCTTGAAAACCAAGTCCCCTTGATCGTTCTCCGAAAGCTACTCGAATTGGTGCTCAACTCAGCAGTTGGTATCGAAAATAGGCTTTTGGTTGTGCTGGTGAATTTTATATCAATAGGTGGTTTCGAACCTTTTAATATACAGAAAGGGTTCCGTCCAAAACCAGGTGAACAACAAGTTCATCATCTTTTGGGTGTCTTGCACACCGTCATTGTATCTCCATTGGGTGAGCGTGTAGATCAAGGTGACACGGCCATTGTATCTCCAACTTTCAATCGGGGTGAGCGTGTAGATCAAGATGGGTGTAGCATCTTCATTAAATGTTGTAGTATGTGCACTGGAATGCTCCAAGATAAAAACGAAGCACGTGATGACATCAATGGCATCCCTCGTGCAGTAGAATTAAAAAATGCAGGTATCAAATTTAAACGATGCGACGGAGGCATCAACGAGATTCAGTTTGACCCGGACAGCGCGACAATTTCTCTTCCTCCGATCTGTATCACAGACAGCACAGAGATAGTATTCCGTAACTTAATCGCTTTTGAGATGTGCAAGCCATGTAAAATCAATCACGTGACTTGTTACGTTCATCTCATGGACGACATGATTGACTCGCAAGAAGACGTAGCTTTGCTAAGAAGAATGGGCGTCCTTACAAACTGTCTTGGGAGTGACAAAGAGGTTGCCGACCTTTTCAACGGTCTATGCAAGGAAGTCACCTGGAGTAGGGAAGATGCCTTCGACAAACTGAGAAAAGAAGTGAACGGCCACTACAAAAATAAAATGAAGGTCCAGTTTGCAGAGCTTGTGCAGGATCATTTCTCATCGCCGTGGAAAGCTTTAGCTTTGGCGGCGGCAATTGTTATACTGTTGCTCACCGTGGTACAAACGATCTTCTCAATTATATCTGTATATAAGGGTAAGTGATTATTACTCGGTTAGCAATAAAAAGTGATTAGTGGTTAGTAGCTCGGTAAGTGATTAAAATTTGGATGATGATGTACCACCAGCGTTATAAGCTAGGGAGCTTTCTAGTTCTTGTGATTTGGGGCTTTCTAGTTAGTTTCAGTGAATTTGTACTCATTCAGTGTAAGAGAGGGAACTTTCTACTTAGTTTAGGCGACAATAAGTAACAATATTTGTATGATGTATCTCCTATCGAATATTATTTCGCTGTGTTTGTTTAGACATTTTGAAAGACTGCGGTGAAAACTCCATACCACCATATGCAAATAGATATTTTAGTTATGGTAATAAAGTGAGGTGGAATGTGCAATTTTTCATAAATTAATATTACACTAAATCACAACATAAATGTAATCATTGTTAAAAAAAAAATATGATTATATAATCTTTTAAAAAATATTTATATATATTAATTTCAATCATAATAAAAATGAAAACATGTTTTTATTAAAATTTTTTTTTTTTATGATATTTAATAATCTTTCACAATTTTTATAAATTCTATAAATATAAAAAAAATTCAAATATTCTATAAATATAAAAAAAAAATCATTATATTATTTTTGTGAATTTAATTAAAAATTAAAAATAAATTAATTATTTGAATTAGTAATATTAATTTTCATTTAATAGATAATATGATATAATTATTTTTTCCACAATACAAGCACATAAAGCAATCTACTCTTAAATGTCTCCACAAACTATTTTTTCAAAATGGCTCTTGAATGTTTCAACAAACTATTTTTTCAAAAGCCACTGTTAAATTGCTATTTTTTTTAAAATCCATTGAGTAATGTAGGATTATATTTTGGTGTAATACACTACATGCGAAAAGGATTAGTAAAAATAAGGAGTTTTATCAATTTCTCCCATGAAATATAAAGACTTGAATGTGAAATTTTCTCAATTTTTCCCATGAAATATAAAGACTTGAATGTGGAATTTTCTCAATTTTTCCCATGAAATATAAAGATTTGAATGTGGAAAGAAGAGTTTTCTCAATTTCTCCCATGAAATATAAAGAGTCAAATGTGGAAAAAATTTGAAATCTAAAAGAGAAAGATGAAAAAGAAAGGAAGAAGGCTTCTACAATTAAGAATGTCCCATTGAGAACAAAAGAACCATGCTTTTTTTTTTTCCATCATTTTAGAATTTTCTCTGTCAAAATCTTGCAATGTGTCATCTTGTCATTATATAGAAAAGAAATTCTTCACAATGTGATTGCTATACATAATAAACAATATATATTAATCTCTCACATGAGGTTGATGGTTGAAAAAGAGGCAATGAGAAATCTCGAAACACAATCTTGCACTAATATACAAATGTTTTTAGAAACATGCACTTGTTCCTTTTAAACTATCCTCGACACCTTCTAAATGGCCACACAAGCCTGCCACGCCATCCACCAACTAAGAAATTAAAGGTTAACGTGTGCATTTTCATCAATATATGGATTAAAAAAAGAGACCACAAGTTCCAATTTTTCTATCCTACTTCCTTCAAAACTATGAGGCACATTTCATAGTAGGGTAAGGCATGTTTAAGTGTAGAAGAGTCCTCATATCTCACCACAATGAGGATGAGAGAGGATGGCCTTGTTGTCATTCAATATTTTTTATAGTTGTGTTGGAATTTTCTTTCTCGTTCCTTCAAAGTTGAGGTAGGTTTTTATATCGACTATGATGTTTATTCTTGTTAAATTCTTCAAATTTATGAAGGAAACAAAATTGTTTTATAATTGTTAAAATACAACCTTTAAATTATGTTGGCATGGAGCATACACATGACTAGAACCTAGACCCACCACCTCTAGCTACAAAAATTACCAATAGTAACCTCCAACCATAATTTGGAGATGCAAACACTAATATTGGCAATGGCATTGGAACACCTAGAAATCTAATTGGTTGTTTTAGGAGTACCAAAGAGTCAACACCCCTTTCCTTTGTTGCATCCTCAAGAAAATTATGTAGAATTGTGGTGAAACATGCACAGAGAATATAGCTAACAACAATTCATACAAAGCTTGCAAATTGAGAGAATGAGAGAAGAGATGAGAGAAAAAAATCAATATAATTGTATTTACTGTTGATTAAATTGGTAAAATACACATGATATGCTCTACATGGCTAAGTGAAGTCGCCATAGTAGTGATCTAAAGAGATCTAGACGCTCACTGACAGAAACCGAAGTAATATGTCACCTTGTCCTAGTTAATTGATCCATGCAATCATCAGTTAACTGAGTCACACATGTGGAAGTGAGAGAAACACAAGCAACTATTGGTGATAAAACCGGGGTTTCCATGCCCGAGTGACTTCCACTAGTCTAACTAAGTGTAACTGACTCTAAACTGAAGAGGAGTGTCATATTTTCGAGGGGAATATTATCTAGAGAGAATATTCTCATATAAGGAAGTGCTCTCAATGTTGGACTATCAACCTTAGGAAAATAATTACCTAGGTCAGTGTGTAATATCTCCAACATCCTCCTTGAACACTACTAAGGTGTAAATGATGAGTGGGTCCTGGCAACCAAGACCATGTTAGGTACCCATTGTACAATGCATCTAAGAATGAAACAATGAAAAAATAGAGGAAAGAGGGAAAACCTCATGGGAAAACCCCCCCTCAAAGTACAATGCATAAAAAATGAAGAAGGAAAGAAAATTGCTAAGTAATTGTGTCCTTCACTTCAAGACGATCGCACAAGAAGTGGAACTTCTACTTAGTAAATGTCTTGGTGAAGATGTCTGCAGTCTGTTCATTGGATGGACAGTATTGCAAAGCGATGATCCTATCATGTACCAACTCTCTGATGTAGTGCATATGGATCTTGATGTGTTTGGTCCGCTGTCACTACACTGGATCTCTACAAAACTTGAGAGTCCTCTGATTGTCACACCAAATGACAGTTGGACAATGAAACTGGATGCCAAGCTCAACGAGGAAGTTCTTAAGCCAAAGTGCATGAATAGTGGTGTTGAGCGCTCCTCTATACTCAACCTCTAGTGATGATAGAGCAATAGTTGATTGCCTTTTTCTCAACCAACAGATGGGACCGGAACCCAAACTAAGCGCATACCCAAATGTGGACTTGTGATATGTGTTGTTTCCAACCGAATCAAAATCGGTAAAGCCCATGAGATCTAGTGTACAACCTACTGCATAGTGGATCCCATAACCTGTGGTGCCCTGAACATGTCTTAGGATGCACTTGGAAGCCTTCCAGTGTAGCTCATGCAGCTCCTACATGTACATGGAAACTACCCCTACTGCATATGAGAGATCCGACCAGTGTGGATGAGATATAGAAGGCTCCCCACAAGCTGTTGATACAAAGTGTTGTCCACCACTATTGTATCCTCACTATCCTCAAGATGTATCCCAGATAGAAAGGGTGTGGCTACCGACTTGCAGTCAGTCATGTGGAATCTAACCAAGAGATCCCTAGCATACTTAGACTGAGAGAGCTTGATTCACGAAGCATCCTGACTAATCTCAATACCAAGAAAATAATGTAGTGGACCCATGTCCATCATAGAGAACTTGTCGTGGAAAATGTCTTTGACCACAACAATTGTTGAGACCGAACTTCCTATGATCAAGAGGCCATCAAGATAGAGAACTAGGATCAACAAAGAGTATGAGGTCCTCAGCATATAGGTGTTCAGATCTGATTTACATATGACGAAGTGTTGAGACAGCGAGAAGAAATCCATCTTCGCATACCATGCTCTAGGTGCTTACTTGAGGCCATAGAGGGACTTCTTCTGTCGACATTCTAAGGATGAGTTTTGAATGAACCCCTATGGTTGCTCCATGTAAATCTCCTCTGAGAGATCCCCATGAAGAAAAGCATTATTCACGTCCATCTAGTGAACTTCCCACCCCTAGATGCTGCAATGGCAAGGGCCAATCAGATGGAGTCCATATTTTCTATGAGAGAAATGGTCTCATCATAATCTATCCCGTGAATCTGCTAAAATCATTTGGTAACTAGTCTTTCCTTATACCTACTCAACTATCAGTCTGTTTCCTTCTTAGTCTTGTAGACCCATATGCATCTGAAAAGATTCCTTTTTGAAGGAAGCGGAACCAGATCCCAAGTCTGGTTCTCGAGGACAAATTTATACTCCTCTTGCATGGTGGCTTCCAAAAAGGGCCTCTGCATAGGTCTATGGGTCTGAAGCTAAAACCATATCACAATGCATGGGAATCATTGGTTCGGTAGTTGTGAGTGCATGAGGAGGATCCTCAAGCTGAGACCTCATCTTCCTCTTATCTGCTAGATCCCCCACAAGGTCTCATACTACTTATAGGGTGGTCTGTGCCCACATGGGAATCTGTGGTGGCTCATCATCGACATGCTCATCATCTTCCAAATCATATTCGGAGATCAAATTTGAGCCATTATCTGAGTGAGTAGACTCATCATCATTGATGTATGGTGTAGGAAGTGGTACAAAGGTCTCTGCATGTGGCTCAAATGGTGCACGCAAGGGAGTTTCCTCAAACTAAACATTGTGCTCAATGATGAGCCTATCAGTAGAGAGATCAAGTAACCTGTAACCCTTCACATAATCTAGATATCCCATAAATATGCATGTGGTACTCCACGAGTCTAATGATTTCCTCTTTTTAGAGGGTACATGGGCCCATGCACGTGATCCAAATATTCAGAAGTGGGTGACTTCTGGGTTGTTGCTGCTCCATGCCTCAAAGGGAGTCTAGTCCTTGACAGATATATGAGGAGATATGTTTTGAATGTAGTTAGCACAGTTAAGTGTTTTAACCCAAATCTTAGGCGGTAGAGATATTGCATGCAACATGCAAGTGGCCATTTCCTCAAGGGATATATTCTTCCTCTCAGATACTTCGTTCTACTATGGAGTGTAAGGTATTGTGTGTTGCAGCTATATATCTTCCTTTGAACAAAGATGTTGGACATAGTTCACATATTCCCCCCCATTGTCTATGTGGAAGATTTTTTTCTTTCTCTCAGATTGAGTCTCTACATGTGCATTGAATTCCTTGAGATGCTAAAAAACCTTGGACTTCTGTCTAAGAAAATACACCCAAGTATATCATGAGAAATCATCAATAAATGTAAGCATGTACCTTGCTTTGTTGATGGATGGATGAGGAAAGGATCCCATCATATCACCGTTGATGAGATCCAAAGGAGAGGAGGCCCTCTAGGCCTTCCCTTTCTCAAAATTTTCTTGAGGATGTTTTCCAAGAATGCATCCTTGACAAACTCCTTTTGAAAAGTGTATGTTGGGCAATCCTGTGACCATATCCTATTTGCATAGTTTTTGCATGTATTTGAAATTAATATGGCCGAATATCTTGTGCCATAATCTACTAGTATCGTCATCATGTGTCAATATTAAATCAGAATCACATTTAGCAATGAATTTACTGAAAGTATACAAACAAGATTGTTGTTTTACCTCACCAACAACAAGCATGGAGTTATCATGCATATCAGATATGGTTATGGAATCAGGTGTGAATTCCACCTTTTTCCTGTACCAAAATGTGTTATCTGATAAATAGAGAGTAGATTCATGGAGAGTTTTGGAACATGAAATACGTTCTCAAAAATTTCATGTGGGAGTTCTACTCTCCGTTGACCAATGACCTCAATTGGGGTATCATCTCCCATGAGGATGGGAGGACCCGTGGATGCATAAATAGAAGATAAAACATTCTTTGTTGTTTCCATATGGTGAGATGCACCTGAATCTAAGATCCATGCATCAGGAGAAGAGTTAATGGAAATCAATGAGTGAGAGTTACCTTGTTTATCTTGATATTCTGACTTCTTCTTGGCAGCTTCGGGAATTTGATCCCCGAAGTTGTTCTTCTGAAGAATCTACTCCATATAATCAATATGTTTCTTCATGCATGCAGACTCAAGATGATAACTGTTGATCCAGATTTAGGAGCGCAACGAACTGATTAACAGACTGAATACAATAAAAATAGATATGGGAAGAATAACACAAATATTCAGTGAACAATATCTTCTATTAAATAATGAAATAGGCTGAGACTGTAAAACTATAGAACTGAAACTTTCTCAAATGGTGGTAGTTATCTCTGAGAAGAGATGTGGCTGCTACGTGCATCCGTCTGAGAAGAATCGATTATAATGAGGCTCCAGAGGCCCTTTTCATATTACTCATGAATGCAAAAACCCTAGACATCCAAAAACATAACCCTAGAAGGTGAAATGCCAAAATTCATGTGGGCCCTATGGGTAAGTTGGTGTAATTTGGTACCTCAACTTCCTAGGGTCGTAACTTTTGCATATGAGCTCCGTTTTAGGCACGTGATAGCCCGTTGGAAAGGTATTTCAGAAAACTACACATTTTTTCATTAGACTCTGACTCTGTCTACATTTTAATTGTGGCGAGTAAAAAAAACAACATTTAGGGCCCCAAAAAATCCCTGGAAGTACAACAAGATGTGTTGACATGAAAACATACAAAATAAGCCAGTTGGATTAGGTGAGAGGCCACCTGTATCCACCTGGAGAATGTTTGGGGCTTCAGACAACCCTAGAAGTGTAGAACTCACAATTATAAAGTAGTACAGAAGGACGTGTTGAACAAAAATGGACACGAAGAGTCATTTGGAATAGGTGGGTGGCCACAAATATCCACCTAGATCAATCCTCACCCCTTAGGAAGCAATGGTATCCATTGCATTGATTTACCCCATCATGTGAGGAAACTCCTACACCAAGGAAACTTTTCCTTGGTGTAGGAGTTTCCCTTCCTTGACAACCCGATAAAGCTAGATCTGCTGTTGGTGAGTGCCCTTGACTTGTGTGTCCACTATATGATTGGTGGATGCTTATTCCATGTAGTCAGGGTTGAGCTCTGTGGGTGTCAGTTGTTCGACGATCTCAGAGGTGTCCAATAACGGTGGAAAATATGGCTGAAGGAGGTCCACATTGAGTACTGGATGCAGACTAAGGAAGGGTGGAGTGTTGAGCTCAAAAGCATTGCTACCCATGGGCCTGGTGAGATGTTCCTTCTGCAAATGTAACCAGACTTTGTCACCAACCTGAAACTGGTGTGGTACCCTATGTTGATCATGGCACTGCTTGTACTTAGCATTGGATTTCTGCAAAATCTCATGGACCTATTGGTGGATGTGCTAAATCCACTCAATGAATCTGGTGGATTTGTCGATTGCAGACTGATCAGGGGAAGATTCTATCTGTGCAGTGGCAAGAGGAAGTGAAACATCAATGGGTCCCAAGGGTTGGAATCCCAAACCCACCTAAAATGAGCTATGGCCGATGAAACTATGGAGAGCCATGTTGTAACTATGTTGGACATATGGGAGACTCTCGTCCCATGTATGGGGATGCTTAGAATTGTACATGCGCAAGATGTGCACAATCATCTGATTGATGACCTCGTTTAGGCCATTGGTTTGGGGGTGGAAACTAGTGGATTTTGTGAGCTTGGTGTCCAAAAGAGACCAGAGACTCGACCAAAAGGTGCTTAGGAACCTGCTGTCTCGATTAGAGATGATGGTATGTGGTATCCCAAAGTGGGCCCAAAATCGTTCGAAGAAGAGCTTGGTAGTATCTTCCGCTATGACATTCTTCTTACAGGCTGTGAGGATGGCCATCTTCAAAAGCCGATCAACGACCACAAACACATAGTCATTTCCGTGCTTAGTGGATGGAAAACCAGACATGTAATCCATTGAGATGGATTCCCACAGCTTCTTGAGAATAGGAAGAGGGATGTATAATCCTTGCTTCTTGATGGATGGATTGGCAATGGTGCAGGAAGTATAGGATCTGATATACTTGTTGATGTCCTGTCGAATTTTTGGCCAATAAAAATATTTTTGAAGAACGACCACAGTTTTCTCTACGCCAAAATGTCTTGCCACCTGAATGTAGTGGGCTTCCCAAATTAGCTTTGCATGCTTGCTAGTAGGAAAAAAGAGATGTCCTAGGTGGCATAAGAGTCTATCCTGAATGTGAAAATCAATGACAGTGGTGCCACCACCAGATGATATGTGGTGGTGAAGTCTGGATCTTGATGATAAAGTTGGGGCCACTCTGATGTTTCATTTCCACAAGAATGGAGCACAGTGGTGAGTGCAGCCATAGGAGGCCGTCTGAGGAAGTTAGCGACATGATTGGAGATACATGTCTTATACTTGATGTTGAGGTGGAACTGTTGCAGGTAGGTGGACCACTTCTGATGGCAGTCATTCTGCAATTTCCCCTATGTTTGTATGAACTGCAGAGGCTTGTGATAAATGTGTATGATTATCTCTTTCCCTAGAATGTAATGTTTCCATTGACGACATGATTGGACAATGGAGTACATTTCCTTGTCATAGGTGGGGTATTTCCAGATAGTATCATAGATAATATCACTAAGGTATGCCATAGGATGCCCGTGATGAGAGAGAACTATGCCCACAACATGGTCAGATGCATCAGTCTCAATCTCGAATGGTTGTTGCAGATCAGGCAAGGAGAGTACTGGAGTTGAGCACAAGTGATGTTTCATATCATCGAATGCTCATTGTTGCTCCTTTCCCCACACAAACGTGTCCCTACCACATCCCTTGGTCACCTGACTGAGGGCCCATTTAATGTGGGAGAATCCCAACACAAACCGTCGGTATAAATTGGCCAGTCCCAAGAAGCTCCAAAGTTTGGTCAGTGTGGTCGTGGCTGGCCAGTCACATATGACTTGGATCTTAGCTGGATCAACATGTACCCCATGCTCATCAACAATGTATCCTAGATATTGGACCCTGTTCATGCCAAAAGAGCATTTTTCCAAGTTGGCATAAAGCTTGTGCTGTTGTAGAGTGCTCAAAACCTGTTGAATATGCTGTATGTGCTCCTTCCACATTCTGTTGAAGATGAGGATGTCATCCAAATATACTACCACAAAGGAGTTGGTGAAGGGTCTCAATACATCATCCATCAACCTCATGAAAGTGGCTGGTGCATTTGTTAAGCCAAAGGGCATGACTATCCATTCATAGATACCTTCTTTAAACTTCAAGGTTGTCTTCCAGACATCAGTTGGTTCGATGGGAACCTGGTGGTAGCCATAATTCAGGTCAATATTGCTGAAGAACTTTTCCCCCTTGAGTTGGTCATGAAGTTCATCAATCCTGAGAATGGGGTAGCGGTTCCTGACGGTGATTTTGTTTAAGGCTCTGTAATCAATGCAGAGTCACCAAGTATTGTCCTTCTTCTGCACCAGTACAATTGGGCTTCCGCAAGGGGAGGAGCTGGGTATCATGTGCCCCTTTTGAAGAAGATATTTTCTCTGACACCTGATTTTGTCATTCTCCATCAGTGAGCACTGATAGACTAGTCCATTAGGTAGAGGTGCGTCAGGGGTCAAATCAATTGGATGCTTGACTTGGTAGTGTGTTGGTACCGCTGTAGGTGACGTGAAGATGTCTCTGTATTCTTCCATGACCTCGTCCACTTTATTATGATGCAAAGAGATACATTGTGTAGAGGCCAAAGATGTGGCAATGACCTTCTGCTGACTATGAACAGGGATCACAAAGAAGACGAACTTCCCGGTCTGTGAAATGACCTTATTGCATTTCTTAGCAGAGATTAAAAAAATAGCAGTAGGTGGTGCCACCTGTAAGATCCTGTACAATTTTCTACCCAAAGTAATAATAACACTACAGGGTCTAGACTCATACACATCATGACGCTTCCACAAATTTGGTTGTCCTAAAAGAAAATCACAAACTTCAAGGGGATCAATATCACATAGTACCTCATCTTTGAAAGGCTTGATGTCATAGGGCAGTCGACACTGTTGGCTGACACAAAGATCTCTTCCTTGACAAAGCCAACTGATGGTGTAGGGATATGGGTACGGTGTCATTGGCAGGTCCATCCGCTTGATAACCTATGCTTAAATTAGGTTCTTTTGACTACCATTGTTGACAATGAAATGAATCAGAGACTCCTTGACCCACATCTGCGAGTGGAAGAGGCGTTCCCATTCCTATGGTTCTTCTGGTTCACTTGGACGGACTTTGGTGGTAAAGACTGTGGCACTGGGTTCAACATCGATAATCTGCATCCCTCCTTTAGGATTTGACTCAGAATCATAATCAACCTATGACTCAGAAACCTTAATCTCAGCCATGAGGGACTGCATGGAGCGACATTCATTGGTGTTGTGCCAAGGACTTTTATGGTACTCACACCATTTTCCCATGTCCTTCTTCGTCTTCTCGTTTCCCTTATTGTGTTGCGTCTTAGACAGATTTTCTTGAGAGCGACCATCTTGAATTGGTCCCTTGTTGTATGGGTTGGGGTTGCCTTTTCCCTTGGTTCGACTGTGAGGGGTTTGCAGATCCAAACTCTCGTCATTTCTTCTTAAATTTCTGCTCGATCTTGACAGCGTATCTATAAGCCGTGCCTAATGAGGTGATGTCCAGGAACTCCATTTCTGTTTGAATATATCTATGCAAACAACCGTGGTATTTGAGCACCAGATGAAGCTCAAAATCTTTGATACCCAATTTTGTGCGTAGGGTATGGAAAATATTGGTGAAGTCTGGTACTTTCTTTTTCCTTTCTTGAAGTAGGGTGGTCCATCTGGAGTACAAGTCCCTGTAGCTTCCAACAGGGTAGTATTGTTCTTTAATGGCGTCCCGGAAGGAATCCCATGTAGGGTCCACCAAAAAAATTGCAGATTCCTCCATGACCCTTGTTGGTTATAATTTATCTGAGTTTATACCTTTAACTTGATTGACCCAGGGTTCATTTGTATTAGGGTTCCAACAAAGCCTCTAAAACTATCGACCCTCTTGGTAAACCAGAAGGCAATGCAGCATATAGAGTGCACTACGCAGTCTCACCCGAGATAGTCTTAATGGGTGACTGCAATACTTAGGTGTTTGTAGCCTAGGATTGAGTGGAGATCCGAGAAGTGTGCACTGAGAGTTCTATTAACCTTATTAAAAAAAATATTGTCATTCACAGTTATGTGTGGAATCAACTCATTCATTTAGCATACCCATAACTACTTAAAAACATTAAGGAAACACATGCATTCAAACACATAACAAAGGTTTTACCATGGTTCACCCCCTCCTGGGCTACGTCCACGAAGATTTGGCTCTTAATCTCTCTTATTATAGTGGTTCCAAAGCTACAACTCCACACTCTTATTATAGCGGTTCTCAGTCGGGTCGAGATCTAATATGAGGTGGACTAGATTACACCAGGCTCCTCAACTTGCGATCTAACCCTCAAGACCTACCCTCCTGACTCTCCACATCTCAACAACTTACAAAAAGGTATCGGGTTACAACATTGGTTCTCCAAAACTCCCTAACATGGTTCCTTTACCTCTGCTTCATTAACTCTCTAAACCTGACTCTTCTCTCCCACTATGAGACCTAGGTATCTATATTTATATGTTTCTGGCTCATCGACCATTACAATGTATTAAAAGACACCTAACCCTAATGTCATTAGGTCTTCCATGAATGTGACCGTGCTGCTCTTCCTTCCAGCTGTTGCTTAATGGTGCATGCCTTCCTTCCAAAAATAGCCTTTCTTTTCGCTTTGGCTTACTTCCAACAGGCCCCCAAGACTGACATGTGGCTCATCTTGAGCCACCTAACCTCTGTGTGCTTCATCGATCTCCCTGGTGATCACTTGGAACTTCTCCATGAGATTCGTTGCGTGCATTGGGGCTTGTGCGGTATTCTCCTTGAGTGCGTCCAATAACTGCACTATAATGTCATCACTGACCAACCTTGCACATTCTTCCTGGGTCTATGCCATATATTTCTTCGCTTCCTCTACCTAGGCAATGACCTCTACTGCTCGCTCCAAGAGTGGTTCCGTTTGAGCTTGGTGCTCCTTTTTATACGTCTGCACAGTTATGAGTTCTTCCTAGAGTTTCTTCATGTCTTGCACCCCTTTGACACACTCTATGATTGACATTGTCTTCTGCCTCTGCTTGAGGTCTTAGATAGCTGCGCTTATCCTTTCTCCTTCCTGGTCCCACTACTAGACCTGTTGATCCTCTTCCAGCTTCGTCTAGAGCTTCGTTGCTTTGTTGAACAAGTCATCTGCTACATGGACCTATTGTTCTATCTCTTATATCTACTTTGTTTCCTCCTTCTTCCTTTTCTCCCTTACCTCTGGTGGAGTGGTAGGTGTGAGCTGGTCACGAAGATTCTCGATCTCTTGTTGATATTGATCGATTATCTGCACAATCTGATCAATATTCTCTGTTGCTGTGAGTTCGGTCATCTGAGTGGTCTTTGGAATCTTCTCGTAGGCTATGGCCACTTTCTGCTCCATCCCCTTCATGTGTTCCCTCTCCTCTTTGGTCTCGAGCTTGGCCTGCTCGAATACCAATTCCAACTCATCCCGTTTATCCTTTACCTGCTGCAATTCAGCTGTATCTATGCGTGCACGAGACTATACCTCCTATGTAACGTTGACCTATAGATTATATAGGGCCTTGGTTGGTATCTGTGACAATACCAACTGCAATTGAGCCAAGTCCTTTAGGGTTGTATGCCCCATGATCTTGTCCATGCACAACATGCTAGGTGTAACATGAAATGTTGACCTTGGTTGTGGTATCGTTTGGACTGTATCTCGCTCTCTTGCTTCAGGTTCTCCTCCTATATATGATGTTGAAGGGCCCATTTCTATGTTGTTTTAGGCTTCCTGCGCTTCCCCGATCTACCTGAGGAGCTATCACATATCTTCCATTTCTTCTTCAATTCTATCCCTTTGGCGCGCAACATTCTCAAAATCCTCGAATGTGTGGTCCTGAACTACTTGGGCCACCATTTCTGCATCATCCTCCATGAGCGTGTATTATGGAGGTGTTCTGTGCACCTTTGTATTCTTGCGTGCACCCCCTGTCTGAGTAGCTGGCCGCTTAGTTGGGCCTGAATCTTGTGGAGTAGGACTTGGTGTAGTCCCCTGCGCTGCCTCGACCTGTTTCTACTGTACTTGGGCCACCTGTGTATTGTTCTTCTTCCCTGTATGGACTCCTATCTTGGATGTTCCCCCTCTCTTATGTTGTGGTTTGGTTTGGCCTATCCTAGGTTTCTTGGGCACTATGATTTCCTAGGGCTATGTTTGTTCCTTCCCTACCTCCTCAGCATGTGGATGTTCCTGTCCTGCCTCCTCCTCCTCTACCCCTACAGGTATGTCTCGAGTGAGGACTAAAATCCTCCATTCGTCTTCCCAATCCTTGATGGTCATTTCTATGTCCCCCTCCATGATGCAATAGACTAGTTGTAGCCATTGCTTGTTGGGGTCCTTTCGCACCTGGATTCACATCGCATATCTAGTGGCCTTAAAGTTAGCTATGCCCTGATAGTTTTCAACATCTTGTGGTGTTATCCTCCAAATGTTGGCAATGGTCTCATGTAGGTCGCGAAGATATCATTCGAATATAGCTGCAGTCATTCTTCTATTCTTGGCATCTGAAGTGGCTCCAAGCGATAAGTATCTTGCTCCATGATTGGGTTTAGGTCTGGTGGCGAAAAATGCATAGTTCGATTCCTTCCATCCTATAATGGATATCAACGTGATCAGCCATGAATAATGAAATTATGTCTCCATATCTTGCGCATCCTTCTAGTCATATAGAAATAGATTCAACAAATAATGGGCCTAGCCGATTGTGGTTCCCTCGACACACTGTGCTGCAGTTGTGACAACCCCGGCCGAGAATTCCTCCTTGTGACATTTTCTGAGCAACTTGTAGGCCATAATTATGGTGGCCATTCTTCTTGAAATGTCACTAATCTATTTGATAATGATTTCACGTGTCCCCCTTTCAGTTCTGTATTTCTTTTTCATTTCTTTAGCGAGTTATTTCTCCTTTGTTTTGTCCTCGAGAAACTGTGTGGGATCCATGCCCCGTGATGGCAGCCTTGCGATGTATGCAATGAGATCTACGTCTATTGAGACGAGATTGTCCAACCACATATCTCCGCCATGTGTGACCACCATCAATTGCTTGATGCAACTGTTTTCATACTGGCCTCTGCCAAAGTGTGGTAGGTCCAACCAACCTAAAATCCCAGTTTTTTCCAGTCCTGCCGCCCACTGGACTGGTTGATGAATCAGTTCCCCAAAGGGATATACACCCACAGTATGTAGGTAGACCTTCTTAGTGAACTTTGGGAACTTGTCTGTGTCCATGACATCATGGTCTGAGTACCTTAGTTTTTCTACATAACCTAACAAATCTTCTTTTACTCGTACCCCTTCAGGAATGCGTGAAAAAGAAATTGTTGAGGCAGATTGTCTTTGCGGTGACCTAGGTACATTTTGTTTATCCTTTCATGGTGGTGGTTGACTTGAGGTTCTAGCCTCCATTGATCATTATTTGGAATATTGTTCTGGTCGGTTAGTGACATCTTCCACTACTCCCTCCCGTGGGTGTTCCTAACACTGTAGTGTGTGACTCTTCTGGCTCGACCGCTTCTTCCYGTTTGGAGTYGTCCCGTTGACACTTGGGGCTTCTATGGGGTTTCATGGTTGTGCTTGGTTTCYTGTGTCCTCATTCTGTCAACCCTACTCCTCTTCTGGCCTATTGATATTCATGCCTGCAAGTGACGTCTATTGGGTTTCCTATACCACAAGCATCGGGCTTCTTGGTGTCGTATTCGATGATGGGATTTCGTTCACATTGACARCTTCTGTCATAGATGATGGTTTTTTTTCGCTTCCCTGTGATTACGTTTGTGMTCTGGTCCTAACTCTAGGTTGTCTGGCAGTCTARCTCAGTTCTTCTTGTTTGGGTGGTGCCATGGTGGAAAAACTTGTTGTTCGTCAAGCTCAGTAGCCTCTGCAAACTCTGTAAGCTTTACAACTTTTAATCTCTGTTGTGTGTGCTCTATCACTCTYTGCCTTCTCCAATTTCACAACAAGTTTTTTGCTCCTGCATCCTCGCTTTGTATGGGCATCGTGTGAATCTTTTCAAAGATGTTACCTCTATTACGGATTCAATGAACCTCCRGTTCCTTCGTACTTTCCATTACTTTCCATCGGCGTCTCAAGTTGGTGTGATTAATGTGACATCCCATCAATCGTTTCTGACATTCAATTCTTCTAGTCCTCATTACTTAGTGCTTCTTTTGTCGTCTCCGTCTTTCCCTCTTGTTTTCATGTTGAACTAATCATTGGCCTTGTTTTTTTCGGGCTTGTATTTTGAGTGTGTGTGCTCCTTCTACTTTCGGTGCACTATACCTCTATTGGTACCATTTGTTATCCTTTATTTTATTTATTTTTTAAACTGCGCGGTGACTTTCAAGTTGCGGGTGGTCAACTGTCCTTGTGCAGTTTCAGTCGGCTCCCATTGATCATCCCTCTAAGTTCTATGCCTCCTAAGTCCTTCAACTGTACAACTCCCCCATCTGTGACATTTTTTACTTCGTATGGTCCTAACCAGTGCATTCTGAGTTTTCCTGGATGTTGAATGGATTTGCTGTCATACATCAACACTAAGTCTCCTTGAAAGTTTTCTTCTTGATATGTCTGTCATGCCATGATTTGTCCCTTGCTTTCTAAACTTGTTGGTGGAACCCTGCTAGGATCCTATCTTCCTCCATGATCATCAATTAGTTCAGCCTATCCTATACTATGCCTCATTCTGTCATGTGGGTAATCCCTGCTATGCGCATACTGGGTACCATAAATTCTAATGGCACCACTGCTTCTTGTCCATATACCAATCTGAATGGCACGTGTCCTGTCAACTTATTTCATGTGGTCTTGTATGCCCACAATACTGCTGGTATTTTGAGGTCCCAATCATCCCTGTTGACATTACAGATCTTCGTCAGTGTGTTTTCCAGGATTTTGTTAAATGCTTCTACTGTTCCATTTGCTTGTGGATGATATGGTGTACTTCAAATTCCTTATTCATAGCCTTGATGGTACTATTAATGAAGTGAGTGCCTTGGTCACTCATCAAAATTCTTGGGCAACCGAATCTAGTGATTATTTTTTCAAATAGAAAGTGTGTTGTTGTTACTGCGCTGCAATCTTTGACTGGCGTTGCTTCCACCCATATTGTTAGGTATTCTATCACGGTGATAATGTACCTTGCTCATGTCCTCTTTGCTAGTGGGTTAATTGGTCCCACAAAGTCTATCACCCATTTTCCGAATACCTACAAAGTTACCTGTGGTCACAATGGTATCTCGTCTCTTCTATTGGGTTTACCAACCCTATGACAGACATCACATCTCTGGCAGTACTCTTTGGAGTCTCTGTGAATGGTCGACCACCATAGTCCTGTGCAAAATACCTTCTGCATGGTAGCTTTGCCTGTGTAATGTCCTCCTACTATTCCCTCATGGTCTTCTGCTAGAATCCTTGGTCTTTCATGTTCTAGCACGTATATTCGTAAGATGTTATTTGCACCCATTTTGTATAAGTGTTCTGCAATCAGCTGATAGTCTGCAACCCAAACTACTAGGTTTTTCTTCTGCACAGTGTTATATTCCTGTGGTGCAGTACCTATACTCAAGTAATAGATGTTGTCTTCAAAGTATTCATCAGCGATATGGATTGAAAATAACTGTGCATCCAGAAATTTTTCCTCTAAACTTGTAGGTTCCTCTTCATTCGTGACCCTTGACAGGTGGTAAGGTCCTGCATTCAACTTCCCTGGCTTGACTATTACTTCAAAATCAAATTCTTGAAATAGTATTAACCATCAACAAATTATCCCCCCAACACTGGCTTGTTGACTATGTATTTAAGGGTTGAGTGATCTGTGAACATCTTAAAATGTTTTCCTAGTAAGTAGTGTCTGAACTTCTGCAGTGCGTAGACCATAGCTAGGCCTTCCCTCTCTGTAGTGTTATAGTTCTGCTCTTATTCTGATAGTTTTTTGCTCTCACGAATTCTATAGGATGATCCAAATCTCCTACTCCTGGCTATGCCAAAATAGCTCCAAGTTCTATGGCTGAGGCATATACATGTACGTTGAATGTCTTCTCCCAGTCTGGAAATACTAGTATTGGCGCGGTGACCATTTTTTCTTTTAGCGTATCTAGACCGTGTTGACAATATTCATTCCACTGAAACTTTGTATCTTTTCTTAACAGTTTCTCCATTGGCACAGTTATCTGCGTGTACCCTTTGATAAATTTTCTGTAGTACCCTTTGTGTCCCAATGTCTCTCTTAGTTGACAGACTGTTTTTGGTGGTGGCAAGTTAACAATTACTACGATCTTTGAAGGATCTACTAGCAATCCTTGCTTGCATACTATATGGCCCAATAGTATCCCAAACGTTGTTCCGAAGATGCACTTYTTGATGTTTAATGATATCTGGCACTGCCTTCACCTTTCTAGYATTAGCCACAAGACCTCTACATGGTCTTTTAATAGACTACRGACTGTCCAATCATCCAAATATACCTCTAGAAACTGGTGGATAAATTCCTTAAATGCAACGATGACTACTCTGGAAAATATTGCTAGCACATTCTTCAGTCCAAACAACATGGCTATGTACTGGTAGGATCCCCATTCCATAGMAAACGTGGTCTTGTATCTATCTTCCTGTGCTATCTTGATCTGGTGGTATCCTAAGAATCCATCGGTGAATGAGTAAACTTTGTGTCCTCCTACGTTCTCCAACACTTCATCCGTAAAAGGTGTAGGAAACGGGTCATGTAGGCATGCATCGTTCAACTTCCTCAAGTCGACGCATATTCTTATCCCACCTTGTTTTTTCTCTTGAACTACCATTAGGCTTATCCATTCTGATTCTTCCACAGGTTCTATGATTCCGGCTTCGAGCATTCTATCGATCTCAACTTTAACTTTCTGCTTATATATCGGGTTTAGTCTGTATGGTCATTGTCTGATCGGTCTTGCTTCAACTCTGAGTGGTATTTTTATTTCTCCTAGCTCTCTTGCTATGCCTTTCATTTCTGTAAATGTTGTAGGGAACAAATTGTTGTACTCGTGCAGTAACTCTATTATGATTTCTACTGTTTTCTCATCATGGTAGTCTCCAATGTTGGCCATTTTGGGATTCTCAACTGTCCCAATGTTGAATTTATTCACCTTGATTGATGCAACAATTACTTCTGATTCTAGAGGTGGGCCTTCCACTTCTCTTTTGCCTTCTTCTTCCTCAATCTGAATATCACGTGGATCATCTTCATCAGGTGCTTCTTCCTACACATGGTAGCATGACAACAATTCTTTCACTATCTGTCTATTTTGCTATTGTTCCTCTATTATGAGTTCGACTTTTGGTTCCTTAATGAATATCACCCCTCTTATCTGCTTAAGTGCTGCGTCTATGTTGGGGTTCTCATGGTCAAATGTGAAAGTGTCTGTAAAATTCTGTTGTAGTACCGACCAGTTCATAGTTCCTCTGCGCAGTTCCTGGTCTGTATACCAGTTTGCTGGTATGCCCTCTAAAGTATGTATGAAATGGTGAGGCCATTCCTATGGGGGTGTCATTTTCCACAGCACTCTGCACTTCTCCAATTGTTCCGCTAGTGCCCCCTGTCCATTGTACTTTTGCTGCTGGTTGCTTCTCTATTTTGCACCAAACTTTATGCACAATAACTGCGTACATTGGTACCAATCCTTGATTGTTTCTTTGTGTGCGCCCCACCATCTTTCAGGTGTGGCCTTGAGTGCTATATTGAGTACTAAGAGTCTCTGATTTTCTAACACTTCATCCTCGTACTGTGCCAAGAATACTTCTAGATCAGTTACTCCATGGAAACTGGGTGGTTCCCTTATCTTTGTACCTACCCATCTTACTGCGTGGTCTATTCTTGTGCATCTTCTTGTGGAAACTTCATGTAGCCCTTGTTGCCAGTTCTCTTAACCTATATCTGAGTCTATCGCACATGAAGTAATGCTTTGCCAACTGAGTATCCCATTTGCAGTTGGGTTTACGTAATCCTCATCGCGGGAAGTTGTTCTATACAACTGGTTGATTTCCTCTAAGTCTAAGCAAGTAGGTTCTACAAACCTTTCCCCTTCTGATGGGTCTAATGGGGCGATGACCCTGTATTCTCCTGACTCAAATGTCATTTTTTGTGTCTTTAAATTGATTATGGCCTGGTTATCAAACGCCCAATCCAAGCCAAGCAATGCTGGATATGGTATTGTGTCATCCAGTATTTCAATGACTTCAAAGTCTGCTTTAGTGTGCACTCCATCCAGGTCTACTATCACTCCTTTTAGTCTGCCAATTGGTAGAACTCTGTGTTGGTTTGTTTGTTTCAGCTGAACAAGTGAATATCCTAATGTGGGTTATCCCATAGATTGCCATGTCTTCTTAGGTAATACATTGACTTCATATCCTAGATCCAGTATGATATCTCCCATGTTGAAATCTCCAATGTTGGCATTCAACCTGAACTCCCTACTTGTTCTTCTCCTTGTATGTAGGTGATTGACTGTTTTTTGTTCTAGTTTTCCTTCTATCTCCATGCTACATTTTTCTAATATATTTTGCAATATTTTGATAGAGGATTGGTCATTCAATAGTTTTACACATGTGTTGTAGGAAAATCCCCTCGTGGATAGGTGGATTCCATCTTGGATATTAGACCCCTATGACCAAGATAGAAAAGTGCTAATGTTGAACACTGACTTTCCTTTAAACATAGCTAAGCTAATCATTAGAGAAGACAAATAAAGTAAGAGTACCTTTTTACGAAGTTTGTCCTCGCTCAGTCCAAGTTGGGCTTGATCTCCAAGTCCTTTAATGAGTCTTGCAATCCCATAAACAACCAAGAAAAAGCATATTTCCTATTCTACCATGATTAGTTCAAAGCTAGATTTATCCAAAAGTGACAATTTCATGAAAATGTACACAATATTGAAGGAAACAGGCCAAGCACATGTATTGATGAGAACAAAATAAGGTGCTTACAAAGTGTATATGAAGATGTCGCAACCTCACCAAGCTCTCCTTGTCCAACCCCTTGCTCGAATGATCCACAATCAAAATAACAATACTTTTCACTGATTATCCTCCTCCCTTTCTCCACTTCTCATGAGATCATAAGTTTGGTATCTCTAAAATCCTCTCTCTCTCATCCTCCATGGAAATCCCTCATTATATAGGATTTGGAGGATTAACAACCATGGAGAGGATCTCTCATCAGATCCACTAAGAAAGGCATCTCTAAGATATTTAGGGAGAAAATATTTCTTAAGAATTTTAGGGAGGAAATATCTCTCAAGGATTTTAAGGAGGAAATATTTCAACCATCCATGAGATCCTCCACCTTCCCTAAAAAATAGGAAACCAAATGTGAGGTGGATTATCACGCTTAATTACTTTCTTTTTCATGAATATTAATAATAATTCATGTGCACTTAATTCTCACACTCAATTAATTTCTTTTTCATGAATATTAATAATAATTCATGTGCACTTGGTATTTTGGCCTTCATGTAATATATCCCTCCTCCACATTGAATAGGGATTGTGGCATAGGTTATTCCATGGTTTAAAGGTGTATGAGACACTTATATGACACTTACGACACTTAGGGTAGGTACCTAGGTGTGCAAATTTCATGTGTAACAGAATGCCCCCTAAAGTGTGAGGTCAGAAGAGAGAATGATGGCTTAAACACTTTACAAATATTTAAAAGAAAGGGTATGGACTTGGAGAACCTTTTACAAGCTGTAAACAACCATCAAACAAATGCTATGACATGTTTCAAACCCAAGGCAGGCATACCTATGCTTGAGTGATAAAATACTTTCAAGGTATGGCTGCCATAAAATACATTGCGGATCCATAATCATATTGACTGAAAGGTATAGCCACCAAAGATACAATGTGGATCTATACTTCCATGACATGAACTGATCGTAGCCACAAGAATTGCACAGTGGATCTACGAGATGACAAAATATAGCCACGAACCAATACAAAGTGGATCTATGCGACAATATATATATCAATATTCTCAAAATAAACTCCTTCACAACCTATGTAAAGTAGATATTAGAGTGAACACTCAACCCAAGGGTATTCTTACCGATCCCGATGTGGTACGAATCTAACCATGTGAATAGATGTTTTGTTGTCAAACATGTTAGAAACCACTTGATTACCGGTCATTGAGGTAAATCGTTAACAAGTGCGAGGGAAATCACCATTGATGTCAATGACTCCCAAGGTACCCTAGTACAATCCAGCGAATGTGAATGGATGAGTTGAAGTCGAACATTCATGGAATCATCCGATCAGAGGTCAATGATGTAAAACCACTATCAGAAGTGAGGAGGCCTGCCATTGAGGCATGCAGGTCCCAAGGTATTAACTGGTTTCTAAGTCTAAGTACTGGATGATGTGTTGAAATCGACAGGAAAAGACTCGTCGAAGGAGGGCCTTGATGTATCCCCCATAAATGACATGAAACTTAGATAGATATGTAAGGTGGTGAATCGAATGAGTATGGAATGACATGAGTATTGAAACTGGAAATTTGTGATACTTCCATTGAACAATGAGGCACAAATGACAGAAACACGACATGGACATAAACATGATGCAATGGATGCTGTGAATTTCGTCGGGTGACCCAAAGGAGTAAAGAAACTCAGAGGATTGGTTTAGTGTAGAGGTTCAACGAGTTAAAATGTATGTAAATACAATATATCGTGTTCAAGGGTGACTGTAAGAGTGACCTGTGATGTTTCCAAAAACTGCTTGGCTTACTTCCTTCAATTTTTCCCCCATCCAGATAGACGAGTACCTCTTTTTATTTTTACGAGCTTGAAGAGGATAACACATGCTCGATATAACTCACCTTCGGTAAGTTCCTCTTCCTTTGTTTAACGAACTGGAAGAAGTAAGGGTCCGTTCCCATATGGGCCATTCAATGTGTAATTTTAACGAGTCCAAAGAAGGAAAAATCAGTGGTTTTTCATGTTTAGAGAGTCTGAAAAGAGCTTAAAGGCGACTCTAGGGTTGTCCTTTTTTGTAATGTTAGTCTCTCAAGTCTGAAAAATCGATAAAATACCACTCCAAAGACACCCTTTCAAACCTTTTAATGAGTGTGAAAGGAAGCAAGATCACTCAACAATCTTTTCATGTTTAGAGAGTCTGAAAAGAGCTTAAAGGTGACTCCAGGGGGTTCTTCGTATAACCATTACGAGTCCAAAAAAGTGATAAAAGTCTACTCGATTACATTCTCATGTATTTACAAGCATGAGAAAGAACAAAGACTAAGCTCAGTATTGGTTTCATTTTTACACAAGCTTGAAACAAAATTAAACTATGCTTGTAGATTCCCAATGTAATTTCCAAAGGTAGGGATACCCATGGATGGTTGGTACTCTTCCCCCATCTTGAAAAGATAGAGGATTAACTCCAGAATGATAATCAAAGGCTGGAGACATGCCCACCCCAAGCTTAATTTCATTCATCAACGTTGAGGTTGTCACCAATTTCTCTACTAGATGGAGAAAAAGGATAAGGGTGGATGAAATGAAGGTTCAAATACAATACCTAATGAAAGAATCGAATTGTTAGGATAGGTGATTGTTTCATTTTTTAACGATATTGACATAGGAAAAGAACTATGCTCAAGGCTCTGGGTTCAATCCCCAGATTTATGTTTCATTTTTTAACGAGCTTATTACAGAGAGGAAAAATATGCTCAAGACCTTTGTTTCAATTTTTAACGAGCTCGCCACGGAGAACATAAACTATGCTCATATCTTCTATTTCATTTTTTAACGATGTTTCCACAAAGAAGAAAAACTATGCTCATAACCTCTGTTTCATTTTTTAATGAGCTTGCCACAGAGAAGAGAAATTATGCTTGTGGCTGCAGGTTCATCAAGGCTTCCAAGAGGATAATGCTCTGGAAGGAAACTATGTCAAGGGAAAAAAATTGATCATGGCTTCCAAGATATCTTCACTGGACGAAAGAACAACACTTTGGAAGGAATACATGTCGATGGCCTCGACAGGGGTAAGGATATCATTCACTACTATCCCTATCAAAGAGATCACCATGTCAACTACCAAATCTAAGTCATAAGAGGTTGAGCATACAGTGAGAGGCTCATCTTCATCGGCAGCTGAAGGCATGGGAGATAATGCCACATAATTGACCTATGGCAGGGGCGATACCATCTGCATATAATAACTGTTTAGGGAGCTCATTGAGTTGGTAATCAAGTCAGGACCAATGCATGAAAGTTTATCAATAGCCATAATTCTTCCATCGTGAGGGAAATATATCACACGAAAAAAAGCAGACACAATAGATTTCATGGCATAGACATAATCTCTCCCAAGGAGTAAATCGAAATCCAAGGGGTCTTGGACTACCATAACATCAATGAAGACAATTTTCCCTCCCAAAGTTACGGGAAAATGAGGAAGGACTCCTAAAGGGTTACTGGTTCTTCTGTTAAAAGCTAACAGATTCTGCGTAACTGGTACAAGCTGAGGATAACCGAAAGCTTGGCAAGCAATAGAGGATAAAATACTAACAGACGCACCTTCATCTATTAGTGTCTGAGGAATGGCCCAACCACAAACCTGTACTGTAATCTTGAAAGGAATGTGAGATGGAAGATGAGGTCCAGTTAGTGCACCCCAATAAAAAAGGATGGCCTCATTACTTGGAGGGGGTTTCATGGGAGAAGGAAGAATGCCCCCCAACATGGTAGATTCTGTATCAACGAGAAAAACATGGGCACTATCAGGTTTACTCTCTAGAGGGAGAGTAGGATCGACCGATGATGGGATCAAATCGACCATTTGGTTTTTATTCTCCAAGAGGAGAATGGGGTCGACGGATGGAGGAACTAGATCGACCACTTTGGGTTCACTCTTTAGATGAAGAGTGGGGCTGATCGATGGAGGAATTGGATCATCTACTTTGGTTAGTGGTTCAACTGAGGATGAAACTAGATTGACCACCTAATCAACCAGACTGACCGGGGATGGAACCAGATTGACCATTCCATCAACTAACAATGGGTTGGGAGAAATATTACGATAACTAGTGGGAAGTTGAATCTTTTCCAAAAGAGAAGAAGCCTTGTCCATACGAGGACAACGGTTAGAGTAATGATCACCTTTGCATAACATGCAAGGAAATTTGATAGTTCTCTTCTTCTTACCAACCTTAACATCACTAGTTGACAGGGTGTCACCAGCATGTCTAGTAGGGGCCGATGACATGGAGGACCACATTTCTAAGACCTTGGGAATACCAGGGCAATCCCTCAGAAAGTGGTTACCCTTACAAAGACTGCAAGGGAATTTGGGTTTCATATTCTTCATTGTAGTCATATCGAACTCATCAACGCTCCTAGTACAATTAACAATAGTTGGTTGCTTGGATCCAACATCTGATGTCATTGGAGGCTTGGTCCCTTTATGGTTCTTCTTATTCTTCTCTTTTCATTTCTTCTTCTTCTTATCAACCTGGCTACTCGCTTTAGAGATTTCACTAGGCGAAGAAGGAGAAAGGGAAGGAGACCTGACAGATGAAGAAGGAGAAAGGTGGACATGAGGTTGATGTGTGGGTGGTGTGCTTACATCTGAATCACTTACTGCATTCAATATTACTGGAGTGGAAAACAACCATACCGATAATCCAATTATGAGACCTGGAAGGCTCAAAGTAGAGATGTAAGGAGGACCAATGTTTCCATAAGAAGGAAAAACAAAAGGTTCCCTCAGAGCAGGGATTTATCCATTGGTAGTTCCGAGAATTGACGCCATTAAACAAATATCCAACCTAGAGTCCGCTAGGAAAAATATACAACACACACTAAAAATATAGGAAGCAATCAAACAAACAAAACCTTCTCACAATGAACGCACTAGTTGGTGATGAAATCCAACGTCATGGGAACAATGTGAGAAGGGGATGAGATAGAGTGGGTGGAAAAGTTACGTTGACGACCTTCTTATTGGACTTACACCCTGGTGCAATCTCCCACACATAATCGTGGGTATACCCTCCAAGGAGCGCTAGTGAGTTTGGCCAACATCGATTCCAAATACTGTGAAGACTTGCCCCTCCACAATCACCTCGTGTAAAGACCCTAAAGAGATAGGCTACTAAGGTTACCAACTACAACAATGATGCCTGGGGAAACAATTGACAGTCCGATCCACATGCAAAGGCAGGGTATCTAGCCCAAATTCAATTCGAGAGGCTCCCACACATAATCGTGGGTATACCCTCACGTGACCCCCAATAATACACGCAATCTCTACACCAAGACCAACAAATAAGGGTGAGTAACTTTGTTGGCCCTAATGCGACCTCGTGATTGACCCTTGTGTTAGAAGGGCTTCCCAAGACAAAATGTAGTAAATGGATTTCACCACTCTCTAACTCAAGATTCTATGTTTTTTTGTAGCTTTGGAAAGTTATCTTTCACACCTATTCCAAAGCCCTACACCCTAATCTAATGTAGGTTTGCTACCAGAAAATATAAAAATGTCTAATAAATTTTAGTTTAGAGCTTGATTTTTAAGGCTGTTGTTTACTCAAGAGGAAAATGGCATGGACTAAATGATGTTTTGACTGACTCTAAACAATGCAAAGAAATGAGAATGCAAATATTTCACTTTGATGAAAGATATATTACGAGAAGGAGAAAAAATTTATCATTCCCATATGCACAATGTCCCAAATTTTTTATTAAACTCATCAATATCAATATCTTCAAGAAATGAGTCAAAGAGATTGTACACCAATACACGATTCTTGCCCCCCCCATGCAATTTTGCTACTTCAAACGCAAGCTAGTTTCACTACCCAAAAGCAACAATGCATCTATATTTTTGGTTTGATTCTAATGTAGAAATAAATTATATGCAAAATATTCAATGCTCCACAACTTTCAATCAGAAGAAAGAGTCACATGCAGATGCAAAAGACACGAAGTGACAAAGGCTTCAAACAAAGCATGCACTCAAAGAAATGAGAAATGAAAGAAAACAAGTAGAAACTTGATCTAACAAGAACTCAATCAAGGATTCAACAACTGACAAACATTCAATGAGTACAAGAAAATGCAGAGAAGAATCCAACAAAAGACAGGGAGAAAGAGAAATCACTCAAATTGTCTCGACAAACCAAACAACAAGAAAGGGAAATTTCACATTTATGAAAATTTTAAAGTCTCCAATCAAGACAAAAGGGAGTGATAAGCACCAAATCTCAACCTAAATATATTCACAAACCAACATACAGAGTCTAGGTAAATACTTCCACAAAATATGTTGAAAAAATCTGAGCAGAAGAAGGCAAAGATCCTCCAAGAAGGAGACTAGCGCTCCCTATCTCAAGGGTATAGAGCATTGAAATGCTCCCTAAAGCACTGTAGGGGAGCACTAGCGCTTTGATATGGCCTACATGGGAGTGATGGTATGCCCATAAACTAAAAACCAGAGTGAAAAAATGTAGAAAAATGCACCTAGAATGCACAACAATTGGTGAAATTGCTAGTGAAGATGGGAGAAAGGTAATGGTTCATGAACAAACTGTAAAACTGATCTAAAAGGTGGGAAAAGGGCAGTGAAAATCCAAGTAAATACAAATTGATGTCGATCCCCAGTGGAGTCGCCAATTTCTATTGTAGGAAAATCCCCCTGCAGTCAGGTGGATTCCCTCTTGGATCTTAGACCCCTATGACCAAGACAGAAAAG